>JANSTQ010172562.1:0-10014 GCA_026167885.1 Bergia puertoricense
ACTATAAAATCTAACCAATTAATGTATGTTTTGGTTAATATTTTCATTCCAATGCAGTGATCTCGATGGATTATTGCGAAGTTCGTGTTCGTAACCTCTAAAATCCCCGCTAAAATCATGTATGTATCATGTACTGTTTTCGCTAGCCTCCTCCGCAGGTATCATTATCCATAAATATAGAGGCGATAGTAAGCGGACGGAGGCCCAAAGCGAATCGCCGTAAAGTTCTTGTCTTTTTGCGACTCGCTCCCTAGCTCAGTTACAAGCAATTACCATCACTAGCCACCCATTAATTTCAGGTACGGTTGGAGTTACCACTAGCGGAGGAGGTTACTATTTTCGCTATGATAAACAAAACTGAACAAAATATTCCAAGTAGAAAAACTAAGAACAAGTGAACTTTGATAAAAGATCACTCATTCTTCTCAGTTGACGCTGTTTACCAATAAAAAACAGACTTGATTACCAAATATCACGACCAATAGAGAGGAAAAAATCTAGAGAAAATGGAATAATAATTGTAACAAATCAAGCACAATAACAAATATTATAGTTAAAGTGGGTACAAAATATATGTAAAGACCTTAATAACTGCAAGTTTTTATCGATTTACTCATCTATGAGTTTAAGAGATAAATTAAATAAAATATTTATGACAAATCAGTTTGTTATGAAATGATCCACAACTAACCTGAATAACGTGCTCATTTGGGTTACAAGTGTTCAAAGCTGTTAAGAACTTTTCGGAAATTCCCATTATAAGATCTTTAAGACAAAAGTAACTTTCTGAGCCACTCTCCAAGAAACTTAAAATCGTTAAATTAACAGATCTAGTAACTTTAAAATGCAATATATTCATATTTCATTACCATATAATAAAATGTACATGCTTCCAATTCGTTTGGTTTTTTTTTTTTAACTGTATCAGCTGATACCACCACACCACAACAAACTGCAAAAATATATTGTTCGATTTGTAGCTGCAAAGGCTTGAAATTGCTTAAGTGATGATACCAAAAAACTTTGCCTGATATCTTTCAAGCATGTGTTGAAAAAACATGTTAAAGTCTTACATAAAAGCCTTTTATCATAATAACAGTACATGTTAGTATTGTTAACTCCCCCTTTTGCCTGTTTTTAACTATTTTTTCTTTTTGTCTTAGCTATTTGCTATAATTGTAATTGTCATACATATATTTCACTTGCTTTATTGCCAGCTTACCTAATACTTTTTTCTGTCAATGTTATACTCAGATAAAACAGCTTTTTAGTGACTTCTTAGTAACTTTTAACCTTCTTTTCAACTTTGTAAACTGTAAAGATGTTCTTTAGTAATAGAGGTAAAAAGCTTGCTCGGAAGTCCGCAAGAAGAGGTAAAGTTTTCGCAAAAAGCCAAAATCTGATTCACTACTCAGTAACTCATCCACTGAAGTTCGTTAATTAAATTTATTTTAGGACTACAGACAGATCAACAGGGTCCTAAAAAAATATCGAAAATAGGACTAAAATGGTTTGTCATACGAACAAATCACAATAGAAAGAATACCAACTCAAAGATTACATTTATCAATATTTCAGCTGCTAAGTTTTGAAACTGAACACCAAAGTTTCAAGCAGTTTACAACAATCAAAATCACATGAATTAGGAAATATGGTGAGAGTTAAGTTCCTTCTAAGGATGGTGTAAATTTTAGAGGTTTACTGTGGAGGAGTGATAAAACAGATGTTTTATCAAACTGCAAGTAAAGTAACAAATTTCTAACTGTTAGATGTAGATAAAATTAATTAAAACTGCCACATGCAGATAATTTTAAATTGTTCGTGCCAGCTTACTGCAACTTCCACTAAAAATACTAACTGGCAAAGTATTCACATTGTATAAAATTTGTAATGTGGTTTGAACTACATGTACTTTAAGAAAAATCAAATATCTAAAATATCATCATTTACAATCTTACTTTAATACTATCTGAAATCACAGTTTATCCAAATTCATTGGAATAAAAATGTCAAGTAAGACCCCGTTACATCGCATATCTCAACATTTGGCTCTGCATCAGAAATTTAATTGAGCAGTGTGCATTGCTCTATAAGTTGCAAGGATTACTGTTTAGATATCAATGTTTCGTGTAGTTTGCTTCTGAAAGTGTCCTTCCTTTTCAAACAAGTGACGAGAAACCTCTTGAAAAGTAGCATGAGTGTCTGAAATGTGTAATCTGAAAACGTTTGACATTATTTATCAAACTTGAGTAGAAGTGTTTATATTACTTGTTTCTTGTCCTTACTTAAATGTCCCAACAGTTTACCAAATCACACAAGCATGATTGCCATTTATCATTTTGAGAATTTTCAGACTCAGTACTTTCTATTCTCTGTTTATCGAGAGTGTAAGGCACTTGCTTCTTATAAATGAGTGTATTCCCTTTTTATAACAATTGGACTTAGTCATCATATAAAACCTAGGCAGCTTAGAAGGTCAAGAAAGTAGTGAAGTTTTCTGAACGTTCTAAACATTTATCCCCCACGTTCCTGAAAGATTTGCAAAATACATCTCAAAGGTTTTTTAGAAAATGTCATCAGTCTTCCTTACAACTTTTAATGTCGACCATAGACTTTCACTTAGAAGCTATTTGGTTTTTCATTAACCGAGGCTGCCCAACCTTGAAACCTGCACAGCACAAACAGTCCAATGTTGTAACAAGGAATAGGGTTTTTCGAAATTTTCAGCAAGTTGCATTAAGCAAATCCATTGATTGTGTGCTAATTTATTGAAAAAAACCTGTTTTTATGGGCCTTTATGACAACTACTTTAATAAAAACAACAACAACAACAACAAAAACAATTTATTATTCTTTTTAATCACCAGAACAAACACATTTGCATCATGAAAATACTTTGAAATATTTATTCACTAACTGACTATTACAGCACATGCTTGATGAAAAATATGTTAAACTGAACTCAGCTGTAATATATCTTCAGGGGCTGTGCAGATCGACATAATTTTAGTTGTTTCCAGCTTTTATATGTTTCAAGACAAGCTTGGGTTATTGTACAATGATCATACAAGTGGCTTGATGGCGTTGTGCTACGAAATCTTCAACTTCAGCGTTAAGTTTAGGTTGTTAAAGGTTGGTTTCTTTGGAACCTGTAGTTAAAAGCAAAGATTTGTCTGATGTTCCTCAGTGAGTATGTGATAGAAGCAAAGAGAATTTGAAAAGGTCTGTACTCTCATTGAAGCAAACTCAACAACCACTCATGGCACGTCACGAAATGGAGGTGATTTTAGTTCTAAAATCTCTCACAGTAAGTAACCTAGAGCAAGAAACTTACATGACATTTGTCACTGAAACAGGCTCTATAAAGGACCTGAAAAAACTATTATTTTATCATTTAATTAAAACTCATAATACTGGCGTATAGTCCATAAAATATAACAGTTAATATACACAGTGTTTTAGTTAAAATGGTGGAAGTTTATAGCTTACGAGATACACTACACCTTTTGTAGACAGCCGACACAGTCAGACACGAACATTATTCACAATACGAAGACGCCACCATTCTTGATGGAAATGAGTGCATACATATCAATAAAAAAGGCCACGGTGTGAAAAAAATACAATCTCTACACATGATCAGGAACACTTGTTTTGGAGTGGTCAAAACATTTCAAAAGTTTACTGTCCGCTGAAAAGCTAACTTGGACCGACGTCCCAGTGTCTGCAATATTTTATCAGGTTTTGAATTTCTATTTTGCTCAGGAAATAAACACTCGACACTATAAATATCCATCGATGACGAGATTTACATTTTAATGAAACTGGTTGTTCTGATAAAAGCCTTGATACCAACATACTGCATTTGTAAAGTAAATTAGTGTTTCTTCTGCTCAGGTTGGAAAATCAGAGTCGATATCTGCTCTCATTAACGAAAAGCTTGCCCTTCACAAATCTCCTAGCTTTTGGATTTTAGTACAGAGAATGCTGTTTGTTTTTTCACTCACGAGTTCTCGTATAATTGATATGTAATTAAAACCGTAAAATCAAAATGTTGTTTACAACATCTTACTTTATGACTGTCATCACCCATATAAACCGTCAGGATATGTAATTGCAAAACTGCCAATATATTTAACAACTGTAAAGATCAAAAGATCATTAAGATTACGTAAGAAGGTTAAAAATAGCGTAAATAAAGCATCAGGCAGTAAACAAGCGCTTTTTTTAGAACACAACAGCTGAAATACAAACTGACACATATTATTTGATGATGCCGAAGATGAGTATAGTATTATGTGACGTAATATGACTATGGCATCTTTCCACGTTTGGTTCAATAGAAGAGGTGAAATAAAACTTATTCCTGCACTGAAAACACGATGTTGGCTGAATAAAGATGTGGAATGTCAGGATCAGCATTGTTAACTTTAGTTAAACGGTTGGTTGGTACAAGAAATCAGAAACACTATCCCTTTTCCATGTCGTTGCGAACTCTAGTAGCCCAGAGGATAGTACTCTGATATAAAAACTTCAGTTTCAGCTCTTTTGTTTACCATATAGAAATCACAGAATTTTGTATCATAAGTCTAAGCTAACATAACGTCAAGTGAAGTGGAGATCGATCTTTATGAAGCCATGGAGGTTTAGGTTAGCGCAGTTGGTAAGATCTCTACTGCCAACCAGGAGATCTCGGGCTCAATCTCCAGCCTAGTTAAGGGTTGAACTTTGTGTGTACTTTGTGTGTACCGTCAGTGGATTAGGATGTCAAAACGTTGGTCTAGTCGACGTTCTATCGGGGACCAATGCACTTCTCGAAAAGAGTGGGTTACGTTCGGTGTTGTGGCTTGCATAAACGCCGAAATGAAGTCCTCGACGCCGGATAAATGGTTGCAAAGCTCTTTATGATATTACGCATAAAGCGTTATATAAGAATCATAATTTATTTTATTAAGTAAGTTTCCTCTTAAAAAGATAGGGAAAATGCATACTATATCCAATTCCCGAGAAGTCAGCATAACCTTCGTTGCCATACCTGATTCAAAGTCTAAATAGAAAACGAAAACTATGTTTTCCAACTTGTTTTAATTGTGTTTTCGTAAGTGACCGGAAGTAACGTGCAAATATGCATGAAGCATCGATTTTAAAACCCCCAAATACCAAGCACCGGAACTATACTCAACAAATTACCGTAGGTCAAATAAACACATCCAAAATAAACCTGTTTTTCGCAGATGGAAACTACCCGACCTCTAACTAAACTTACAAATATTATATAGCATGGTACATGTTCGCCGTTGTTTGTTTATCCTACTACCAGTCTGAAGTCTCGGAACAGATCGAAATAATTCTTTCGATAGGGACAGCGAAAGATAGAAAGTGCTACTTACAAAGCAGAGCTCATAAAAAGTAAACATGACGCCCATTAAACAACAACAACAATTTATTTGCATTTCACTTTAAGATGCTTGTAATTTATGTTTGATATATTTCTATATCCACAAGTAATTTCTGACAGTGGGGTAGAAGGTAATTTATTAAATATAGATTAAAGGTAAGAAAACGCCTATATTCTAAATGAATCGTGAGGTTTTCCACTCTAAGTGGCTCTTAGTCAGTGTTTCATGTCCAGTGTCATTACAAGCATGTATTTCGTTTTTATACCTTGTGAATGTGCAAAGCTTGATGAACGACTCCATAAAAAAATAAATTAGCCCATGGGTGTATTTGCAAAAAGATTTCAGAGTAAGTTATCTATTTATAGTTTATGACTGTTTTCAATTACCAGTAGCTTTATGATTGACAGTTGTCAATCGTCCTTATCTTGCTTCCCGCCCCTTTAACCCTTTATGGTTGTTACAGAAAGTCGGTACCATTCAGACACGTTGCCTTTCTTCTTTCTTCTTGGTCCTTTAACCCTCTGTGATTGTTACAGGAAGTCGACATCCTTCACAAACGTTACCTTTCTCCTTTCTTCCTGTTCTTTAACCCTCTGTGGTTGTTACAGGAAGTCGTCATCCTTCACAAACGTTACCTTTCTCCTTTCTTCCTGTTCCTTTAACCCTTTATGGTTGTTACAGGAAACCAGTACCCTTCGCAAGTGTTACCTTTCTCATTTCTTCTTGGTCCTTTAACGCTTTATTGTTAATACGAGAAGCCAGTACCCTTTACAAATATTACCTTTCTCCTTTCTTCCTGGTCCTTTAACCCTTTATGGTTGTTACAGGAAGTCGGTACCCTTCGTGAATGTTACCTTTCTCATTTCTTCCTGGTCCTTTAACCCTTTATGGCTGTTACAGGAAACCAGTACCCTTCGCACATGTTACCTTTCTCATTTCTTCCTGGTCCTTTAACCCTTTATGGTTGTTACAGGAAGTCGGCATCCTTCACATATGTTACCTTTTTCCTTTTCTTCGTGGTCCTTTAACCCTTTATGGTTATTACAGGAAGACAGTATCTTCTACACATGTTACCATTCTCCTTTCTTCCTGTTCTTTAACCATTTATGGTTATTATGGGAACCCAGTCCTCTTTACACTTGTTACCTTTCTCCTTTCTTCTTGATCTTTTAACCCTTTATGGTTGTTACAGGAGGTCGGCATCCTTCACACATTACCCTTTACACAAGTTACCTTTCTCCTTTCTTCCTTGTCCATTAACCCTTTATGGTTATTACGGGAAGTCAGTACCCTTTACACATGCTACCTTTCTCCTTTCTTCCTGGTCCATTAACCCTTACAGTTATTACAGGAAGGCACACGTTACTTTGTTGTTGTCCCAATGTTAGATCATGTGAGCTGCATCGATCCTAGTCAATCGGTCCGGTTACTGTTCCAATTCAATTCCATTTGGTCTGATGTTCTGAGCTTTAACTCAATAGCTTTAGGAGAATTAACGGGAACTATTGGTTAATAATCATTTTGAATAACTTTCCAAGTTGTCTTTTGGACGAATCCCAAATAGTCGATCTTAAAAGCTTTTATTTTTTGAGCCGCTAAAGATGTTGAAGTGAAATTTTGGATCTTAAGAGCTCACGAATACACACTTCTCTTCTGAGGAAATCTAATCTTCCAAACAGAGCATATACCTTGGAGAGACACATTTTACCTCTCCGTTCACCTCCTTTTGATTAGCATTTGCTAATCATGTTTAAATGTATTAATGAATTAAGTATCCTGCTGGAATATTTTAATAATAGGAAAGAATTTCGGTCTAAAAACTCACTTTCTTGCGCATCCGAATTTCCTTTTGTATAATAAATTACGTAAATCTAGATAAAGATTTTTAAACTTTAAAAGCTTACTCATTTTTAGGTGAAGGACTACCACTAATTGTTGATTGCTAGTATTACTATAGCCTTTCAGTTTATCAACCCTTGTAGTTGTACTACCAACGAAATACATGTTTCAATGGCAACTTGACAGAGTCTCAAATACACCCTATTTGTAGTATTGACTTCATTTTATACGAAAATTAGTCGATGTACCCCCTTTTAAAAAGGGGGTTCGCCGACTAAACTGTTGAAAAATTCAAAGCGAATGATGAGAAGAGGGAGTATTTGAGGCTCTTCCAAGATGTCATGGAAACAAAAATTCCAGTTGAAGCACAAGGGATGACAAGCTGAAGATTTTCTAACAACATCTATCTAAACTGGCACAAGACAATCATAACATATGAGAAAGCTTTTCGTGTAATGTTCAATGGCATAATTAAATGGAAATTATATGAGAGCCACCTTAAAAAACTTTCCATTTGCTCCACAAAATCCCTTTCTCTGCTTTCTATTTCTAATCGCAAGGGAGGTAAGGAAGATAAAAATCTCAAGCGACAAAGGCAGTTTTATGACAATTTTTTGATAATAGTGAAGAAATATATATCGAATGAGAGGAAAAGATATGTTATAAATAGAGAATAAGAGTAAGTTCAATTTCATCAAAAGTAACTACTTACGCTCTTGATACAACCAGGAAGTCAGAGATGGGACTATGCGGGTATATAAGATAGTTTTCCAAGTGATTCTGAGGACGTTCGAGTATATGCCAATTAAAACCTTGATCTGGTATCATCGCAAAAAAATAGCATAATTTTACAATTTTTTTATCAAAACAAAATACTCTGAATATTGATGTTGATTTTGTGTTTAGTAGAAGGAGAATAGAAATGACATCACTGTAAAAGAGTTATTGGTAGCGGTGTACTCTTGTATTGATCGCTTATTTTTCTTTAAATTATTTTCAACCTATGAGTGAACACTATAGACACTGGTGCCTAGTTTTCAGCCATTGTTTTGCTGCTGCTAAGTATTTGAAGATATATGTGTAATCTGCAAGAAATGAAAAAAGAAAATGTAAGAGAGAGGCGTAAGCTTGTACAAGTCATAAGATAAAGACAAACTTTAATATCATAGTGGTTTCTGCATGCATGCATCTACATGTAATAGCATCTCATTGATTGTTTAGAGCCATAGTGTTACATAGCATGGTACTCTTTTACAGTTTGGCTCAACTATTTGGGTGTTTTGACACTCTGGCACAACAATAAATGCAACTAATATCAAACATCAATCAATTTATGCTTGTTGTTTTACCTTGGCGAACCTCAAATAATATGGCATATCTTAACAACTAATCTTGCAATACAGGTGAACAAAACGTTTTGTTTTGAGTTTCATAGCTACAGTGCTGATTAACATTTACAAGTTAAAGTTTAGGTTAGTTACCTTCTCCACCTCATCCCATTTCAGTTGAGTGCTTATAGATGTAGTTCAGTTAATTTCCTACAACACAATACATAGAGGACGAAGACAGTTCTCTTTTGTTGTTTATTTCAGGACATGACTAAGTTTCTACTGATTCATTATTTCAATAATTAATAGGTATTCTAATAGATGGAGACTGAAACAACCGATAAAACTAATTGGGATATCTTTTACAAATCTTGATATTCAACCACTATCTTACTGTCATTCTTCCTCAGTTTCCTACAATGAATGTTTTTTGTAATGGGAAATGTGCTTCTTAATGTTACTAATATTTATATGGATAATATTTTTGTTAGTGGTCTTAATTAGTATATATAGATTATCCATTTCTTGTGTTTTATTTAACAAAATCTTGTCTCTTGAAGATCGTAGGATTAAAATTAAAAAGGACAGTTTTGGTAAACGGTTGGTGCTTGATTATGTAGTCATTTTTTTTGTTGCTGTCTTAGCGACTGATGTTTTAAATCAATAAGTTGCAATATTTACTTGAATTATCAAGTTTCGTGAGCCTTGTTTTATCATTCATACACTTAAAACTAAATTATTTACATTGTTTTTCCTGTTATTTAGTAAAAACTTAACATAAAACGAGAAACTGGTTTATGTAATTGTGTAGCTTATGCTTTATGTTTACACTAAGATAACCAACAAGGAAGTAAGTTGGCCTACACCTGAGTAGTGAGAAAGGACCGTTTAATGACATCTGTACTATTTTCCTTTTCAAACCAGCTTTTGAAACATAGTTTATAATATCAGCTAGTATATTCTCCGATGTAACAGAAGTGAAATAAACAGGAAGTTGATTTGGGAATGCGTAACCTAGCCGAGACACCAATATATAAAAGTCTCAGTTCTCAAGTGTTTTGAATTACTCATAAAAGGCGCATAATATATCATAAAAGCATATAAAATATCATAAAACAATGGCGTTTTTTCTTCCCTCATATAACGCATAACATTCTCAGCCGAGAGTACTTGTAAATACTGTTAAAACAGACCTTAACATGATTACAAGTTTCCTTCGATGGTTTATGGACGTATTAGCTTCTGAGAAACGTAAATTTAAGTACTGATATGGTATCGCGAAAACACATGAGCTAAATTCTCAATGAACCCTAAGTATATATCTGTGCTTATAGTGTACTGACAAATTTAAACCAAGTTATCTATGTTCTGATGGTGATTGAAAGAGCACTTTGTATCGAGTACGTAAAAGAAAAGATGAAAGGAGCTTGAAACTTATCTTACTGTTT
>JANSTQ010172573.1:0-10013 GCA_026167885.1 Bergia puertoricense
GGCTATAACCCAAGGGGATCATAATAATAGCAATGAATAACCGATATAACGTATAAACGAGTAGCTAAAGGTGGCTCATACCAGTTTTCTTGTTTACGGGATCTTAAAATTCTAGACCGCTTTATTCATATGAATATGCACAATCTGTTACTTTCTGATATTAAATAGATCTTAATCTAACTGACAATTATATTGTTTATCTAATGTTTGCTTCAATGGTAACCATATTAAGCCTTAAGTAGACCCTGTATTTTGCAAGGAAACTGACCCGGTGTCCCAAAATCATTTGTAATGCAGAGATATTTCTTGAAAAGCTGGAAAAAAAATTACGGTGGAAAAGTTTTTAACTAAGAAAAGCAAGAAATGTTAGTGTGTTTAGAATCTATAAATGGCATGATTGATACTTCCGCATGTGTTTCTTGTGTACCCGCTGGCCAACGACCAAAGGAGCAATAGTCTTACCATATGGTTACACTATGAAACTCTTCTCCATGAAAAAGCCATGAAAATACCATGAAAATGCTATGACCAAGATTTTTCAGGCCATGAAACTCGTCTTTTGAAATTCAAGAGTTTCATCAGCAGCGTGAAAAACCATTAATAGTGGGAAAAACTTTTAGTTTGTTTTCTTGGACAATGAATTTTATTAAATTTTCATACTGACATAAAATCATGGCCGATGAAAACCTCTTGAATTGCTGAAAATAAATAAAGCCCGTGAAAGTAGCATGATTTTTTCCCCTAGTATTTTGCTCCGAATTTTCATGGGTCATGAAATATTATTTACGTTATTTGTTCAGTGACCTACCATGAAAATGCCATGGAGGGGACGTCAGATAAATACTTGGGTCATGAAAAAATATTAACATTATCCTTTTCAGTTAATGACCACGAAAAAGTTATGAAAATCGGCAACATAGTCTCAATCGCCAATTCTTAGTTGCTGCGATCATACAAACCATGTGAACTTTCATACCTTTGATTCACTCTGAGAGACTGTTTTCTGACCATTGCAAATTAAGCAAAGCATATACATTTGCCATTTCTCATTCATTTTTAAGGACTTCTCCGGAATTTTTCAATTGTAACTACACAAATAAGCAATGGTCGTCCATAATTTCTGCAAACATTTTTCAGTCCTCTGGTCTACCCAAATATGGGCACAATGATGCACAGCGGGAACACAGTGTTTGAAATTCGGAATGCTCAGCCGTGACGGTTTATTTTTCAGTTCAAAGTGTTCCATTCCACTATTACATCGAACTATGTATGATTGCATTCTGTTTTGATAATTGTGTGTCATGGATTCATTTTGTATGTTGTAAAATTACACTTATTAGTCCATCAGCTGAACGTTGAAAATTTAGGTTTATGGCCAACTGAAAGGGAAAAACGAAACAGCTTCAATGTTGAATATTTTTGTATTCCGAATAACGAAAACGTATGACAGCAAGGATATGACGGTAGCTTTCTCCCTGATAACTGAATTTCAAACTTGCCCACTTTACTCCATTGATGTCTAAAGGTAAAACGATGGTAACACGTGACAGTAGTACAACTGATAAACTTGTGGCACTCGGTGCGCACTTTACCCCCTCCCTCTCTTATTGCTTCGTTTTACGGATATTTAAAGCTAAAGCTACATGGATTAGAGGAAAGTCGAAGCACACGTTGGAGTCACCCACAATCGAATTGGGGACCAACCAACTCAGCTACCCCTGCTGCCACCTTGGTTTTCAGAAAACGCCTTAAAAATTGTTAATCTTTCGTCAATGCACACAAACAATGTTTTATCGCTAGTTTAGAATATATTTTAAATCAGACCATGTTCTCACACTGAAGAGTGCGCCTGTCGGTGCAATTAAGAACAGATTTCAAACAGCAGCACAACAGCTGACTTTGCAGGCTCCTTATGACATTTTTCGCGCAAATTTCATCAAATTTAAAATTTAAATTTCAAATTCCGTTGCTTATAATCTATGTTTAGTGTTAGTTTTAATTCTATAAGTGTAGGTTATTATGATTTAATCACTTAATTTGTTCTGAACATGAAAACGAGCCAATTACAAAAGGAACGCCATGCTCAACATTCATATGATTACTACGTCATTTCAAACTTCCAAATTTGCCTTTATTTAGCATGTAACTTGTAGCTATAACTATCGACTTATAATTTCAACATTACACCGTGCCTCAATATTGAGCATGGGAATTCTGAATAGCTACAAAATGATGATTGCCCAGAGAACATAGTACCCGCTGACTGTGTCTATTATAGAAAACTACATGATTTCAAAAAGTTCTCAAGTTTTTCTATCTGTCTTAAACTTATTGTTTCATAACAAATGATTTGAGTTGTACTATCACAAGTTGGCCTTAATTAACCTATATCTTTGTATCACAAGTCGCGTTCTGCACCACAAAATTTACATTTTCACGGCAAAGACCTGGTAATTTAGATTAAACATTAGGATATCTACTGGCAGCATCCCCCACATTGACACAATGCCGTGTACTTCGAACTGGCTTTGACACATTTACAACGTCCTTTGCACGCTTCTTGCATCCACAGTGGATCAGCTCGTAACACGTGTCCTTAGCTTCCTGCAAGTCCGTCCAGTATGGTTTCCAGCAGTCTCCATCCTTCTCCCACCCCCACTAACTGTTGCTTGGAAGAATCGCTTGTGCAACAAACATGTAACTGCTGATAACAGGCACACTTTACATGCTGCTCTAGTGCTGCCCTGGTTGGTGGGATGCCTTCTAATCTCCTTGAACGCTTACAGAACAGTTCCTGTCTGGCTTCACTGACCCCAAGTGGGGCACTTGTGCAGCCATACATGTACAAAAGCACAGTAAATATCTCGATAAGGGCTAAAATGTGATCTTGAACGCTTTCGGGCATAGACATCAACTTTAGGAATGCTTCGGTGACCCGCAGGAAAGCCCTTCCATACATCCCATGCTGTCTTCTTTCCTCTTCCAGCGAAGAATGGCATGGTGCCATAACCTGTAATGGCATGGAACATAGTCAACGCTTTGGATTTCTCAATACCTAACTGATGAGAAACATCGTGGACCTTCAAGTATCTTAGGTGCTTCCCACTGCCAAAAGCAATCACAAGTTTATTGACTGGAATGTCCTGGAACATAGCTACAGCCAGTACAAGAACATCTGTGTCATTTGTTGCAACAGCAATCCTGGCATGCCCATACCTTGCCGCGTCAAGCACATGCAACAACATACTAGTATCGGCCTCTTCATGGCTACAGGGTGAAACACTGCTAATGTCTTCTCGAGAGGCTAGACGTAAAACTGGCTCTCCAAATGTACTGAAAAGTTCCTTTTCCTCTACTTCAGTTCTCTCCACTTGCTTTTCTAAGAATTGGAACAATTCGGTCTTGTTTTCGCCTACTTGAAGGAAACCTTTCCAGTTTCCGGGAAACGATGCTTCTACCCTGCGTCTCGAGCCAGTACCTCTCTTCTGTCTTGTGGTGTTCTTCAAACTATCAGTTTGGTATACATCCCATATGATATCTACTCCCTTTGCAGACTGCAATTGTTTCACAACATAGGGCACCAGAACGCCATCAGCGTAGTCCTGGAAGGTCGTTGACGTTCCTGGTGATAGCATCTGGACTAATACGGCTCCATCGGTAATTTTCGCATTAACAACTGTTGTATCTGGCTCTCCATCTTGTAGTCTTGTCAGCTTTTTGTCCCAGCCTCATCTCACCCGTCTGTGAAAGCGAAGGAGGCCACGGTTGGTTTTAATGTTCAAAGAAGCCTTCAAGATTTCCATTGCGGCATTGGTATGCAATGTACAATCTTTAAAACGAGCACAGTTGTTCTTCAGTGCTGACAAACGGTCCATTTGCTTAGCAGCTTTCTGTACCGGCGTACTAAACAACGAAACTAAGTTTGTTCTTTGTCAGTGGCTCAGTTACTACCTTGCTGCTCTCTTGCAATCTTTCTTTAACAAATTCATCAAACTGTTCCTGCCAATCTTGGTAACGTTCTTGACTGTATTAACAACCTCTGTGCTGATAATGTTCTTTGTGTCAAGTACTAATAAATCTCCACTCTCTTCCTCAAACAGATTCCTTGTTCCTCAAATGTAGACAAGAGGGTAGTGACATCAGTAACAAAGACATTTTACACACTTGGTACTTGTTCATGGTGACCGGTTGTTACACATCTAGAGACCCTGAAGATCTTTTAAATTCATCTACCATCTTTGCGATCTCTCGCCCAGCGATCATCGATCTTCTGAGAGTACTTGGATTTTCTGTTAGGCTGAGTGCATCTCCATCGCCTTTCACCGATGAATTGACCTGTTCGTGCATTGACCTGATGAAAGTGTCGGTACACATCTAGATGTTTGACTTTCAGTGCAAACATGTCCCTGAAGTGTACTGACAACCATCTGGTGTAGTTTATATGATCGAGCGCAAACATCTATAGAATAAGCTGCGAAAGTGAATGCACGTAGTAACTGAAATCGTTTTTTTGAAAGCTCTTACCAACTGAAATATAATAAGCTGGAGTTCAAGTACTCTTGACCAGTAGAGAAACTGGGCGTGACCTCTTTCCACTCCTTGAACTGCAGGGGTTGCTGGTCCTCTGTGATTGTACTGAGGTACTGATAGGCTAAATGCTACATTATGTAGAGAGATGCTGCAGTGATTTGGCGCGCGCGTCTTGTCGTTGTCAAGTGCGCTGCATCAACAAAGGAGCTCACAATCTGTGCAGATGCAATTCTAGCAGTTTCTAGCAGACTTGTCCACCCGGAGCCGTCCAGCTATTGTCTAAGTGCTTTCAATGTAATCATTTCGATGTGGAGCCCTCTGAACATGATCACAAAATGATATTCTCCGTGTATCTCTGGCCATTGCCACTGAGTCTGTTTCGCAATGGCAAACAATAGTTGGTCCATAGCAATTACGGGCACTTGTTCAGGATTGACATGCTCAACAGTTAGCTTCATATCATTCATTGAATGACGTATCATTGCCACAGATTGCACGTTCTAGAGAAACATGGGCATGGGAAAGACGGTGGCCTCTTGATGGTTTGATGGCAACTTTTTCAGGCGTGGAAAGCTGCCCAGGATTTGAACTCACTGGAAGTTAAATTTTCCTTATCTATTAGCTCCATCAAATTATTGGACCATTTATAATCCTCCTGCTCTCCCCCTCTGACAAATGAATCACGTACACGGTTTCTTCAGGTACACATGGAACATAAAACTCTTTGCTTGGAAATGAAGCCGCTGGACCATCCGCATAGGCCTCTGGAAGGCTTGACAACTTTTGCTTGTTTTTTGCAGTTCCATCGATGACACTGGCAGCGATCTATACCGGGTACTTAAATTGATGGATGTTGTACAAGGGAAATAGTTGTCTCATGAAATGAGTCTGAAGATGTCGTGGAACTAGGAATGTGATTGATATTGTCAACACCAGTTGTTGTAAAAACTTGATTTCGCAGCTTTGGAGGACTTACTACGCCATCTTCAAAGATGGAGAACAAACGCTGTTTGCAATATCCATAGGAATAGTAAGAAGGCAGTCAAACGATATATGTACACAGGCGATATCGAAGAAAGTGTCAACAAGACTGCGTTTTGGTGTTTCTCCATGGATCTTCAATGCCAAATAAATGGACAATGCGCATTCTTTCTCATGACTGTTACATGAAACTGTCGAGGTGTTTCATGTTCTGCTGTGCTTTGCACTATCGAATATCAACAGTTGTGATATGGCTAGACTTGAGGCTTTATGATATGTGTTCAGTGGTGGACAGTTTCTGGATGCTTGGGCCTTCTAGAATCAAGTTGACTAGTTTCAGAAGGGATGATAGTACAGATTCTTCTTGGCACTTTGGCGAATATATTCTATTGAACGACTGTTGTCTCTCCGGATAATCTGGACATTCCTTGCAAGATGTATGGCGTCATCATCAAAGTCACATTCACAGGATTTTCCGATTGCTGCTCCAATGTCTTTAGTGGACTGGGCACTAGAACTTATTTTCCCGGCTTTGGATTATATGCCCAAAGCAGGCTGGGTACTAGTCATATAATTTGATTCTCCTCAGCTCTAAATATCATATACTCTTCACACAAAAAGGCAGAGACCAGTTTCAAACTTAAAAATTTCATAGTTAATAATATATCCAAATGCCACTTGTTTGTGCAACCACGGTATTTTGGTTGACAGAGTCACGTGACAAGTCAAGTCACGTGACACTCTAGCAGCAAATTTATAGCAATAATACATCAAACGCAATCTTCATGCCTTTTTTGTTCATAAAAATATAAAGAAACTACATCCAGACGCTTTTCAACCTATAGCCTCGTTTTCATGCTAAATAAACTTATACGCCATTTTACCCCTTAATTACCTTTTTCGCCACGACTTTCCCGAATGCCTCCATATCAGAATATGTTCAGTCTATATAGATGTATAATCGTGCAAAGTTTCATGCTTGTAATCATAAAGTGAACGATCCCCTCATTTTTTGTCCCAACTAATTTGTCAACAGTGCATTGTCTTTTCCATGTACAATAAATAATGTCTAATACTTCGTCTGGGACTTTTTTTTTAATTGTCAATACTTTTTTTTATTTTTCAGACGTAAGTATAAAGGCTGCATAAATAAATAATTAAATGCAAGAGTTGAAAAAGAAAAAAAACAAACAAGAGTTACAGAGAAAAAAAAAATACTTACGAGAATTACGTAAATAGTTATACTGGTCTGGAGCTGGTTTTGATAAAATACAAAACAATTCGATGAGACTGATTAAACTGTTCAGATTCCAGCAATGGCCATGAGGTGAGGGGATATGAGGATGTGGAAAGGCAGCTCTTCTCCAATTTGCTGCTTGATAATTTGCATGTGTGACATGAAGTCGTAGGGAAGACACACGTGGCGGTAGGGCTTCTGGCTCGACTTTTTCATCCTTGGCACAGTGAGCCTCATAGCGTAACTGATTGACATTCTTGCATATTCTTCCATGCAGCTGGCACACAAACGCTTCCGTGTCTATGAAAGTATTGTCGGATACAATCCAGGTCTCAACGATTTCAACCATAGCCTTGACGTACCTTTCATTTCGTTGTAGCATTTGCACTGCTTCCCACTTACCATTACCAGAGAAAGAACATACAGTTTCACAGCCAGTTAGAGCGTGTACGCTGATGGCAACTTTCATTAAATGCTTTTTGTCAATGACTGGATTGAGTTGCCTGCTTTGGCTACTAACAACAAAGGTATTTTCTTGTTTTGGCTCCTTTTACCTTCTTCATGTAGCCCATTCCAAGGATTTGGCTATGGGCAAGTAGAAGGATGAGGAAATCAGTATCATCAGAGTGGATAATGCAGGTGTTTCCCGCATGATGTGCATGGATAATCATGCGTGTCTCAGCTTCTTCATGGCTACACTCTAGTTCAGGAACTGGTTCGCATGTTTTAGTGTATAGTTTCCAGTATTGATCGTCATTCGTGGCATTCATTACTCTGTCACCCGGCTTGCGCCTGAATTATATTGGGACATGAGGAATCTGACAGTTTTAGACTTGTTTGAAGAAACAGTGCTTGTTCCATGATTTCACTTTGTATTTGGGGAGAATGTTCTTATATTTGATTTAATCGAAACCGAAACCCGTTTGGTTTTTTCGACATTTTTGATGGATACATGTCGATAGACAACGAAAACCACATCTACGTGCTTGCTGCCTGTGATTATTACCAATCTGAACACGTTCCCGCCACTACATGGAATGTAGCTCTGGAGAGATTGATTTTTTGCAGGACATCCATTCCATCACAAATGCTGGTTTAATGGTCTCTGTAACTATCAGTGAGCTGGAACTGTCTCTCCACCTGCTGAGAGAGCGTAGCCTTATTTCTTTACCGCGGAAACCCATATGGATTGGCAAAAGCCCAGGGAGGTGGACCCAGAGGATATGTGAAGATAGTTTTATGCCAACTTTGCGGAAATGCCTCCCGTACAAATAGAATATTAATACATTACATTTGTAGTATGAGAATAATATTTTTGGCGTAAAACTTAGTGAAAATCTTTAGACCGTTGAGCAAATTCAGCTTTATCTTCTTTAAAGGGTCAAATAAACCTGCAGATGGAAACGATGAGCGGCGAGTTAATACAAAGTTTTGTGCCGCTTGCTTTACTTTTTCACTGGCTTGTAACAATGTGCTGCCTACTTTAGTCGTCACTGCGATATCTGTAGGCAGACTTGTGAACTCAGTATCTTTTGGCCAATGATTGGTGAACCCTTCTTCAAGTAGATCCATCAGCTTTTCTACAGCTTTGGTGTCTTCTTTGACTCGTGCTGTAGCCAACTATTTGTGGACATACGTTTCGCATAACTCGATGTCTTATGTCCTTAATTTGTCATTACCATCTCTGAGTCGCTGCGAAATTATTGCTAAACCCAACGAAACCTCTAAAGCAGCGGATCAGGTGCTACAGTGTTGATATGTAAAGTCAGTGAGCCAGTTTGCATTTTTGTAATCTTTTTAAGAAGAAGTGGGACAGAAGTATCAGTTTGTGGTTTAATCACAATACATGCATGAAAAAGTCGATACTAATAATATAATTAGTCACAGTGATAGTAACATGGCATGGAGTCGGTGATCAAGATAGAGCAAATACGTGTAGCTTGATATCAGTCAAAGATCGAAATCCATCTAGGTTTATACAATTTTGCGAGTATGCCTACACAGCGACCAAATTCGACTTAACTGTTAGGAACCGTATGGAATAGGGGCAGTTCAGTAAAATGCACCCGCGATCGTTGTATCAAAATATTTCAGCCAGAATATCTGCCATTCGATACCAGGGATTAAATCTGTGATTTTAACTAATCGCGCCAATTAATGAGCTAAACATAAATATATATTTGTTATTGTTAACAATATACATGGAAAATTGTACCCTTGGTGCTATTAAAAGACTCGCTCTAACATAAAAAAAAATGGACGCACCCAAAAGCTTCTAATGCTAAAACTAATTTCAGACTGTCGCAAAGGCTTATCATCTGTGGGTTCAAACGATTGGCTCATGCTCAGCTTTGGCTTGTATGGCTAGTTTTGTACTTCAAAATTTCTTTTTGTTTGCCGAGAACAGAGAACAACATCAGACGGCTTTGGGCGCATGACTTGTTTTGCATTTAAACTTCGATAGATTTAAAAAATAAAGATTCCAGATACCGGCTACTCGACTTAGTTTTGAGATTTCAAGACATAAAACTCCAAGTTTATAACTTTTTTTGTCTTTCTAGTATGCCGCCTGCTGCTCTCTATTTTTATAAATTTTCAGAGGCTGCAGTTTGTCGGCTTCTCGGAGCCGTTAGCGCCTGTCGATTGCTACACCATGCTTGATCAGATATATTACATACTATGAGAAAAATGAAAGAGATAAACAGCAATAACTACAATTTCATAAAAGTTGCCGTGTTATCTTTCCGTCAAGCATACAATTACTACTTTTTATATCCTCGCCATGCGTCAGATGTCACGTGGGCGGCCACGTTCCACTTTATTCGGTTAGGTTTAGAGATCATAAACGAAACAACTTGTGCTAAATACCATTATGTGTACTTCTACTCAATTCTGGCCTTCCTTGGCTTGTTTTTTTTGTTGTTTTTTTTTGCGGATGTAGGCTTTTTTTTCTTTTTATCTTTAATTTTCAGTGGAAGGACCGAGAATCCCTCTCTGTACGAACACAATACTAGCACAAAGTGTTAGCAGTTTCCATAGACACCAGGGTAGCAACCAAATAATATGTAGTAGCTCGTTTAAGTTAAAGTGAGCCGCTGTTTTTCTTTTGTTCCTAATGAGGTGGCAAACAATATTAATCTTGATTGGACACGCCGACAAGAGATCATGGAACATGTTTACATATCTTTATCTTTAATCTTTAATTTAAATAATTACCTTTAGCATGCGCTAATCTGGCAATGGGTAGTCAGCTGGCAAGGTTCGT
>JANSTQ010172595.1:0-10011 GCA_026167885.1 Bergia puertoricense
AGGGATGGGGTGGGGGGGGGATCGGGAGTGCGCTCTGAAAATATTTGTATAATTTTCCAAAGCGTTTCCATTGGCGTATTCCCAACAAACTGGATTAGATGTAAAAAAGTACAGAACTGCATTTCAGCAACTCACGAGTCGCTGAATAACAGTACATTTAAGAGGACGTATACATTTTGTCGTATTTGATGTTGTACTTTTTTTCTCATCCCATAACGGATAACTTTCACACATGGTCACTTAATTCAACAACCAACAGAAAATACCACACGAAGTGACAGCATGGAATGGGATCACCTAGTGAAATCTCCTGCTGAAGATGTGGCCTTGGATGATCCTGAGGTATTGTAACAATTGAAAATTGCAGTTTAAGGGACCAGGCAAGTCAAGATTGCTACGGTCGTTGATTTCTTCCGTTACGCGCGCGCACACGCCATTCTGCTTGCGAATCCAGCGCGAGCGCGCTCTCTGATTGGTCAATTTCGAATATTTTGTAGTTTTACTTCCGGTTTCTTCAAACGGAAATAACTCAGGATCGCTTTGACGGATCGAGACCAATTTTTTTTTTGTTTTTCATAATTTTCAAAAGCGAAAAAAAGTATGCTTTGCTTTTGTTTAATTTTTGCGCGAAACATATAGAAACTGCGACATTACACCCCGCTGACGCCAGTATCTCGCGTCATAGAACATAAACTTATACTTTTATTTTAATTTCGATGCAGATTTCATTGTCGTTGTTTTTGTTTTTGGCCAACGTCTTTTGAAAGCTGAATTTCGTTTTAAAGTTTTAACCAATTTACGTCATCATGGAATAAAAAATGGGTGGGGTGTAGAAAAGTAGCCATGTTCTACCTCCTCCCTAAATTATGACCGGCTACGCTTCTTCCTTCTTGGTCAAAAGGCCCTTAGCAACGGGTCCTTTTTTGACTTGCCTGGTCCCTTAAAATTTTGTTTCTTAGTGCCTACATGTGAAATAGGATGAATATGCCTTGACAAATACTGTCAATCAGAAGCATTGCATGCTGTAACATATGCTGTGGCACACCTGGGTCATATTTCAGTCTACTTTCTGCTCCGATTGCTTGTTTCCATCTGAATTCTCGTCTTAAAATGTTGTACGAGTTAGCAGGGCTTCCCATAGGGCACAATATAAGGAGGTCCTGGGACCCTCAACTGCTGATTTTAAAGGGTCTTCAAGACGTTTTAAGGGGTCCTTCTCTGCATCCATAAACAGTTTGGTAAAAACTTTCTGTCCGATAAAAAATGCATTGTTTTACAGTTGATCACATATTCCTTTTTTTAAATCAAAGGTAGATAAATGTCTCTGTAATAATAACAAGCAACATTTGACACAACAATATAACCCAGTTTCGGATTGTCCTTTCAACTTCCAAACCAACTACCACTTCTACAATATAAGAGCTTGTCAGAGTTTGTCACACTGTTTCTAGGTCTAGACCCTGACGTCAAGTGGGAAACATACATGGAATACTTTTCAGATGATCAGTTGTAGCGTTGCTCGTTTCATGTCAAAGAAAGCACATACGTTCTGCTCTTGAAAAATATCATAAAAACGATTTAGTATTGCTAAATGTTAGATATAAATATTGTAAGAAGTTAGTTTTCTAGTGCGTCCCACGGGACCCTTTGAAACGTATTTTAATGCGTCCTTTCAGGTTTTAATGCGTTAGGGACGCACATCTGTGCGTTATCGGAAGCCCTACTTTGCGCTTGAGTAGGTTCATGCACGCACTAAATAGAACGTCCTTTACCGGTACTATTTTAACATTATGTTGCCCAAAGTTCAATTTTTATGTTTTATGTTTTCAGAACATGTCACCAACTGGTTCAGGCGCTGTGCTTGCCCATGTTGCTTTATCCAAGGATGAAGAGGTAGGTGTCATTAACAACAGAGGCTATTTTTCAAATCCATTTAGTTAAGGCACTTGCTCATTGCTGTTAGGGATCCACCATTTTATCTTCTGGGGGGTCCAAGAAATTGTAAAAAAATGTATATATTGCAAGAGCGTGCCAGACAGACAATAAGTATGGAAAGGCATAAAAAGTTGTTTTTGATGAAGCTTTACCAAGAAAAAACAATTGTTCAGAAATCAAACCTTGAAATATTCATAGCTTTGGAGACAGATAGTTCTTGGTTTTTCAGTTGCAATGAAAACGGTTATCTTCAGATTGTCTTGAGGTAGACGCTAGTTTTTACGAGTTGGCTTTGATCTCTTTGCAGGGAACTTTCTCCCGCAAAAGGAAGCACAATTGTGATAGTGACGACTCTGACGAGGATTCTGATGACGAGATGTTGTTGGTCAATCCATTTGAAATTGACACTAAGTACAAACCTTTACATTTAGTAATTAAACTCGGAAAAGTAGCATACAGGACTGCCACATCAAAATATTATATTGTTGCTACCTCCATTATTGTACATTTATAATGGTCCCATTTTATGGATATTCTCAGGCCTTCCCGAGTTAGGGCTATTGCTTTCCACGTTTTTGGATAAAGTGAATCATTTCCAGGCCGATGCTTATTTGATCCTCCGATTTTAATTTTTCCATTTTTTTCTTAATTTTAGGAACAATTAATGGACTGCCTGTTTACAAGACAAAATCCACTGGGTTGTCAAGGCAAGAAATTGTAGAAATCTGCGTCGGCAGACAAGTTCCTCAAGAAAAGGTTTGTTCAAGGGCACCTGCCATGGTGCAACAGAGTGCTGTGTTTATAGTCGATTTGTCAAAGGTTGACCACAGAGACTTAGCCGCTGATGACTGTGGGATTTATGGGCGCCACTCCAGTCCATCTGAATCTGTACGTGTACACTTTGACGAGGGCAAAAATGTTGTAGGCGTCAAGAAAGCTCCTAAACGTGACACGGCAGCCGGGAACAATCGCACAGACAACCTTTATATTGTCAGAAGGCAGTATAGCTGGCACAGTGTAACTGACGGTTATCGGCGGATAATAGCAAAGGTTGAACACAACGGCAAGTTTCTTCTACTTGCGGTGGTCCAGTACATAGTTACTATCAGTGACACCTCTGCCATTTTGGGACGACCGTATGGAAACCGCAAGTCGTCTGAGCCACACCAGAGAACCAAACCCAGCGTGCTGACCAAAATACGGAAAATTGGTTCCAGTGGAAGCGCAAAGCATATCATTAGCGAGATCGAGAGTGAAAATGGTGACATTACAACCATTTCATCGGCATCCGATCTGCCGCGAAATCAACAACAGGTTTATAACCAGTTAAAGAAGTTGGATGGAAGAACAAATCTTCCAGTACTAGACCGAGTAAAGTTCCAAGCCTTACAAAGCTATTGATACTACAACAATTAGGAACATTCCTGAGAAATGTCAGTCTTTCATCGAAACAAGACAAGAAAGGCGAAAGTCGTACTGCTCCCAACACGTTTGCCGCAACAGATACCTGTGTTGGTTGGACTAAACGCTTCTGCAAAGGCATCGGAGCTCAAGCAGTTGCCGGACTTGACATGACTTACAAGCTGGGGCCCTTTTACCTAACCACCCTCACCTTCCCAAACCCAATGTTTGTATATCGAAACAATAAAGGGCGACATCCGACAACAATGGCAGCTATAATGACCTCGGTTACGAAGGAAGAACAGGATTATGAGTATATGGCTAGGTGTCTTAAGGCGGAAGGCATCGAAACTTTGACATACGGAACAGACGGTGAATGTGCGTTGGAGCGTGGTTTTGAAAGCGTTTTTCCCATAAAAGATGGGTGTTCTGGAGAAAACATCCATTAAAGTCCATGAAAGTTAACGGCGAGGAAAGGAAAAGATCATAGTGGAAATATTGGGAAAAGAATGTGACGGGAAAAGAGTCAAGGGTTTAGTTGGCTGCGACACGGTCGAAGAATTCGAACAGATGTATATTGAAAAGGAGAGCGCCTGGCCAGAAGAATTTAAAAAGTGGATGCTGACAGAAAAGGAGCGGTTACATTCACTCAAAGCATCCCTTCAAGAATGCATGTTAAAACCTGTGCGCATTGCTGCTGGGCTAGGGAACCCCCCAAATAAGTGGGATAACCAAAGAACTGAGTCGATGAATAGCGTTATAAAGGAAGAAGCGGACCGCCAGGTCAGTGACCATGCAACTGTTCATGAGATAATAGAGAAGAGAGTTGTAAAGCAGCAAGAAAGTGAGTACATTAAGGCCATCTTCAACACAGGAGAATATCGCCTGTCACAACCTTTCCGTCATCTTGCGGTAAGTCAACTCGAATGGGCTGGCAAAACTGATGAGCAGAAACGACAACACTTTCAAAAAGTGCAAAAAGGGGCCGATATCTCTTGCAAACCGGACTCTGTCGCAACCAAGAAATTGTCGATATCTATTGCTGATTCTGCAATCACCACTGTACCACCAGGCTTACTCAGCCAAGTTTGGCATGAATCAGAGATCATAATCTCTCATCACTATGTCATGGGTGTTGGTGATGGAGTCTTTTGTGTAACAGAACATGGCAGCAGCACCAATGTTTCAGCCAGTGGGGGGAAAATTTATTGCAAATGCAGGAAGTTCGTTAGCACAGCAGGTCTTTGCCCTCATGCCCTTGCCGTTGCTGAAAGAAATGGTACTCTTGCTGAATATCTCACGAAATTTAACGCGGCTAACGATAAAGCGAAAAACATCGCTTTCGGCAACATTCCAAACAGAGCTGGCGAGAAACCTAATAAGAAAAAGAAGAGAAAAGGGCTGAATAACATGATGCAAAGGCCTGTTGAGGAAGAGGCCACTCCTAAAGACGACGATATAGATTTTCCAAACCTCTTGCCTTTACTGAAATTTGGCACAACAGCAATGACTTTGAAGTTGTTTTTACCAAGGATTATGCAAACACGAAACGGTGCGAATCCTGCACAATAGAGTTCGCAAAGGGAGGAGTTATCTGTATACCGCATGATATTGCTGTACTTCACAAGAAAAGATATTTCTACCCCATGAAGGATGCCAATGGAAAGTATGTGCGATTGGAGCCGACGAAGAAGAAAGAAGCGTCAAAGTTCTACCATGCCGACAAGAAGTGTATTCTGAAGCGGCATTCCTTCTTTTGGAAGGGGATGCTCAAAGTCCCAAGTGACACCTCAGCAAGGTTTAGGGAGGGACACATAAGACATCTAAAAGAGACGTTTTATTTCATTGTTTAAAGCTAGCGGTAGTGTTTTTTTTTCTTGACGTGTTTTAAAATGGATTTAATGAGTATGGACCCCTTTTCGATAGATAAGTATTTTAAAATGTAAGAATGCCAGACAACAAGAGAGTATAACGTATATATGATATAAGAACGTTTCTATGATATAAGGTCCGTTCCCATGATAATTTTTTGAACTAGTGTTTATAGAATTGTCCAACTATAGGCAATTGTATTGTTGTATTGACACATTTCTTATAGCACGACCATTGTTTATAGTTGTTATTGTATTCTTGAATTAGTGTGATGCACTGGAATTCTCGTTTTAAAATGTTGTACGAGTTAGCAGGGCTTCCGACAAATCCAATCAAAAGTCGGGAATAGCATAGATACGCAGAATGAATGTAAAATATTTAGAAGTGGTCGCATTTCGCAGCTTCCTTTTATAAGTATGTTATTGTTCCAGTTCTAATTATCGTATACTGCTCTTGTTCTTGTTTAAGCAGCTTAAAATCTTGTTAATGTTTTTAATAGTAACTACAAACTTATTAATTATTAAATTATAATTCTTTTTTAATTATTAATTGCAATCGCTTTTTTATGTCTGAAACTACCATTTTATTTTGTTTGGCAAACTAGTGTGCTTTGCATCAGTCTGAACTTACACAGCCGCCCTGGGCGAGCTGCATGCTGATCGAGACAACTTGCCAGACAAATATTAAGTCTATTTGTACAATCAATCAATAGGTCATAGGAAAACAAATTACTGTATTGTTTATTTCCAATTTACAGCAAGAAATTACGCTTTTTCGTGCCCTCGTCTATCCAGTCAAAAGATGAGGATAGCTACACTGATCTGACTAGATAGTTGTGCAACCGAATGTGAACTACGAAATCGTGAATTATCAACATTATGTGTTATTAAATTGTTAAATTTATAAAATTATATGCGCACTCTTATTGATTTATTTTTTTTACAAACCTTTAAGCTCGTTTTAGCTCTTTTCATGTATTTCGAATAAGTTATTAGAAAAGGTGTCTTTAAACAGCCACTTACTTTAATTACGAAAATATTCGGACGGAAATATTTTCGGACGAAGAAAACGTCCGAAAATATTTCCATCCGAATATTTTTGCAGTCCGAATATTTTTCCGTCCGAACATTTTTGATCATATAATTCTTTCTATTTAATGAAAATACTGAATTACATTATCATGCATTTGCAACAAATACAGGTCATGGAAAACGTTGCTGATGCTGAAGAATGCAAAATATTGAGTACAATACAATACAATACAATGTTGATTTATTGGCACCTCGAAAACAGATTGTTTACATCAGTGTTACCCAGTGTGGCATTTCCATTGGATACAAAAACTTAATTGAGTTGAAGTCCAGTTTTTACAACGAACTGTTGCTGTAGGAGGTAAAATTCGTCATTTTGTTTTGGCCAGTGTTCTTGCTAATCATTCATCATTTTCTTGTTGCTGATTGGTCAGAGAGCCAAGAACTCTGGTTGTGATTGGTTCATTCAGTTGTCCAATTACAGGGTCTCGTAATCAGACAGTATCCGATTAATGATTTTAATGGCAGATTAATAAATAATAGAATGTTGAATGAGCCAATCAGATTTGAGGAAATTGTAATTTTTATAATAAGTAATGTAAGTGTACTGTACGTACTTGACCCACTCTTGTAATTCAGCCTAGAACTACAATAAAGAGTGAATAAAGTATTCTTTATATTGTAATCATTATTGTTATCATTATTTTTATTATATTTTCTTAAGATAGTGAATGCTAGTCACATCATTATGAAAGGACATGTTTTTAGATCATTTTGACAGGCTAAGGAAAAGCTGTTAAATTACATTTATTGATTCATTTTTATTTTTACCCAAAGGTCAGTCATTCAAGGGAAGTACTGACAGACATGACTCACAAAACTGAAAATGTTCAGGTTAGTTTTGCACATTTTTAAGTATTTGCTTATCAATGTTATAAAAAGGGGTAATAAAGAATTTTCCTTTGCAGTCACAACAACTGAACATTGATAACAGTACACGTACAAGATCCCCAACTATTTTGATGGAAGGAAAATCAAGTATCACTGAAAGAACAGCAGCGAAGAGACGACGTGAAACGATGAAAGCTGCTGCCGTTATCCATGGAGGGTCTGAAAATAACCCAAACCCAGCCTTTGATGGGATGTATGATACTTTAGCTAAACGATATAAAATAGACAAACTGAAATGTTATGTTTAAGTCAGAAAAAATTAGCAGAAAAAGTAGTCTCTACTGAATATAAGAAAAAATCAAAAGCTTTTGAAAAAACGCCAAAAAATGCAAAAAGAAGCATAGCAGCATTCTATGGTAGTGGTGTAATGGGCAAGCGGAAATAAGTCTGTAAGAATTGCAGAATCGATTGGGGCGAGCCTTCATGGCGGCAAGTCAGAGTTAAACTGTGCTCCGGGACTTTAGGTTGAAACTCGGAAGAAAACCGCATTGCTTCCCCAACTTTCACTCTATATCGATGTCAAAAAGACAGGAGAGATCAAGTTCCAGTAGTTCTGACAGCAGCATCACCCAGGAGCCAAAGTTACGAAGGATTGAGCAACCCAGCATGTGCTCGCCTGCGGTTGAAGAAATCACACTTGCAAAAATACATAGCACGCTGCAAATGTTGACAGTGAGAATGGAGAGCAGATTTTCCGAGCTCTCGAATGAATTAACGACCTTCAGACTTGAAATACAAGAAGAGGTGAAAAACCTAAAAGAAAACCTCGAGAAGTATGAGAAAAGTTTGGAGGCAGCGTGGAGTAGAAGCGAGGAAGCGGAGGTAAGATTAGACGACATCACGGAGATCGTAAAGAATCAGAATGACGAGATAGAAATTTTGAAGAAAGAAATTAAAAAAGAGAGAGAACGCAATATAGAGTTAGAAGCATACACAAGAAGAGAGAACCTGATTTTCAGAAATGTACCGGAAGCAGAAGGCGAAAACTCCAAAGAAGTAATCTGCAAATTGTTGAAAGAGGAATTGGGGGTAGAAGCAGATTCAATGCGGTTCCATGCGGTTCACCGCCTCGGAAAACCTAACAACAGAAGGCGAGACAGGCCGATTATCGTGAGGTTTGTATGTCGGGAGGACAAGGACACCGTGTTTGCTAGACGAAAGAGGTTCAGAGAGAGTAGTGTGGAATACGATAAAGTGTACATAACTAGATTATCCAAAAGAAGTACAAAAAGAACGGGCAGTTCTCATAAAAGTCATGAAGAAGGCAAAAGAGATGGGGGGTTTTCACGCGAAAGTTCTTGGTCCGAAGTTAAATGTCAATCGCAGCAGCTATACTGCCGAAACAATTACGAAAGATTACCAAGAGTGAGGATTTATTTAGCTAGAGAAGAGTAAATAATTTAAATATGAGTTTCAGAAAAACATTGGCAGTAAAATTTGTTTTCGTTCTACTGAACGCATTTAGTTATTCAAGCCGACGTTTTCACAACACCAACCCATTTTTTTCCCATGGGGAAGCTATACAAAAGATAGGCAAAAAGTAGCCTGAAATCCTGACACTCCAATAACGGACCTTTTATACACATGTATATTGTATAAAGAGAGCTTATAGAGAAGCCTACTTATCCATATCACAAAGGCGAGGTATTATAACCCTTCTACCGAAAACTAAAAGAAATTCTCTTTTCTTAAAGAATTGGAGACCAATAACACTTTTAAACTGTGACTATAAAATAGTAGCAAAAGCGATATCTTTCAGAGGACGTTACCGGGAATTATAAACAGTGATCAAACTGGCTTTTTGAAAGGAAGTTTTATTGGAGAAAACATTCGTTAAATATATGAGGTAATTGACTTCTCCAAATCTGAAAACGTTGGAGGTCTTCTGCTCTTTCTAGATTTCGAAAAAGCATTCGATACAATAGAGTGGAATTATATTCACAAAACGTTAGAAAAATACAACTTTGGGGCCAATCTCATTTCATGGATAAAACTACTATATACAGACATAAGCAGTTGTATTGTAGATAATGGATGGTCTTCCGGTTTTTTTAACTTAGGTAGAGGCTTAAGACAGGGTTGTCCCCTTTCTTCTTATCTGTTTATTATTTGTGTGGAGGTGCTAGCAACTGCCGTAAGATCAAATAAACAAATTAAAGGTATCACAGTTAAAATCGAATGTAAAATCAGCCAGAACGCAGATGATTCTACGCTAATACTAGACGGAAACCTGCGTTCCCTCAGCTGCGCCTTAGAACTGCTGGATGATTCTGCCCTCATTTCTACGACAAAACAGAGGCATTATGGATAGGTTCGCAACGTGGTAGTAGCAACACCCTTTTCCCGGAAAGAAATATCCAATGGTCAAAGGATAAAGTATATGCACTGGGAGTTTGGTTTTCCGCTACTAACCAAGATGTTTATCTAAATTATGCAGAAAAATTGGAAAACATCAAAAATATGCTTGAAAACTGGCACTTAAGGAGGTTGACGTTATTGGGAAAATCACAGTTATTAAATCTTTGGCCGCATCCCAACTAGTTTATACAATGTATTCACTTCCAACATGTACGGAAATATTGAAAGAAGTTAACAAATTATTCTTTGATTTTCTTTGGGATGGAAAAGGCGACAAAATTAAGAGGTCAATTTTATTTAACTATGAGAATGGAGGTCTAAAGATGATAGACATTGAAATCTTTAACACATCGCTTAAGGCTAGTTGGCTACACAAATTTCTCGATGATTCTAATAAAGCAAAATGGAAGTTATTTCTTGGCGAAGGCCTGGAAAAAGCTGGTGGAAGATTTATATTAACCGG
>JANSTQ010172606.1:0-10010 GCA_026167885.1 Bergia puertoricense
GCAAGAATACACTCACTCATATACATATCCGGTGGCGGTAATTTCTCAACATCATTGTGAATACAAAATTATATTGTTAAAGTTTTAATTAACCTTGCGAATGACTTGTTTTTACAATTTGGAAGCTGATAACCATCACCCAATAAAATTGGTGCGAAGTTTCTGCCTACATGGGCATGCGGTTCTTCACTTCTTGTGTGTGTCTTGCTTCCGTAATGTGGGCCGAAAATCATCAAATAATAGTCTACATAGTCTCACATCAAACAATAGTTTTATTGTTGTTATACAATCTATCACCAACAAAAGTCTTCCGGAAGGTATTGTTCGTCGGCACAAAACTTGTCACTTTAATTTGTCTGCTGAGAAACAATGCACTCAGTTAGCGAGTTGCAAAATGCATTATCCGAATCTCCATAAAAATTCTTAAATTTCTAACAAGCTAATGATTTCTTATTGTTTCTTATAGGCAAAAAAGAATTGCCATTGGCAGCATTGTTTTCAGGATAGTTTAATCCCTCTTTTAACATATTCTGACTTTTCAAAATACGATGGATGTTAAAAAAGGGGAACACTTCACGTACGCTCCTTTTTGGAAATACTGAATTTGTTTTCATCACAACAACTGGTCATCCTCGGACTGAACTAGATTGTGTCAGGTGTTGTTTAGGTGCGTCAAGGTAGCTTCAGTAATAAGTTGAGCAACACATCTGGTCCAGGTTGTCCAGCTGTATTGAACCATGTACCCGACGCAGGTTGTATACATTGACTTTGTTCGGACTCGGCAAATGTTACAGACCAATGCGTGACAGCTTTGTCTCTCATATTTTCGATTCTATCTTGGCTAAAAGGTTATTCCATCTTCATCAACAAAGACATTTGTCTATAACTGCGTCTGATTGGCTGCAAGATGTCGGTTTCCCAGCTATGACTATTTCAAGTTTTGCAATCACACTGTTTACAACCGGTTTTTGATTGAAGAACATATTCCATGGTCGTAAAACTGTTGAAATTTCTGTTTTTCACGTAGAGATTTCCGGCTTATTATGCAGTCTGAACCAATTAGGCTTTTGAAGAAAGCACAGTCCCAGTCAGTCACAGAAGCATAAAACCTACTGCGTTAACAATGCGCCCAAGAGTAAGAAAGTTCCCGCAAACGGCCCATCTCATGCTTTCAAAAAAACCCGTTCAGTAATTACTCTTTTATACAATAACTAATTTTCAAGTTTTTAACGTTCATCATTTATCCACATTTACAGAAACTATAGTTTATTTTCTCATTTTCATTCCTCTTCTTAATATTCTTTTTCTTTTTCTTATTCCTATTCTTTATATTCTTTTTCTTATTCTCAGTATTCTTTTTCTTATTCTTTATATTCTTATTCTTATCCTTATTCACAGCTTATCATTATTCTTATTTCTACTCTTACTCTTAGTTCTTATTCTTATTTTTATGATTTTTTTCTTCTTCTTCTTCTTCTAATTATTATTATTATTATTATTTTTATCTTACTGTTCACTTTCATTAATAATAATATTATTCCAATCTATGTTAGTTTTATTATTATTTTTGTTGAAACTGTTTTTGTTCAAATGATTTTATTAGTTCCAAATGGCATTTAAATGCCGGAGGTTAATTTACCTCAAGGATTAATTTCAACACGTACTTACATGATAAAAGTTTTTCCCTTATCAATAATTCAAAGCTCGTCGGCTAAATTAATTTTATATCAGTACATCACTTATCAGCGCTATATTATGTTCCCTCAAAACCGAGCAGAGTAACATGTTTTGTGGCCAAAATTAATAAGAAAAATATAAAGAATTGCAGTTCCGCTGCAATCCTTTGAACAAATCTACTCAAATATCAATGAACATCCCAAGCTTGAGACTTTCAATTTTTATGTTGCTCCCGGCGAAAAAAGTGAATTGCGAACAAAGGGGCAGTTTGAAACTCAGGCAGGCAATTAAACGGAATTGTACATGCATGTTAATAAGTGAGAAAAATATATTACGACTGAAAAAAAAAGCTCGCCAGGATAATAGTGTTTTGCAAATGTCTTGGGAACTTACGATTAATATAAATTAAAAGCAAGTGGACTGAACAGGAAAATGTAGTCTTTTACAACGACGCCACGCAGTGAGAAAAAGAGAAAAATACATATTTCTTTTTCAGTCTGGAATTGAAACAAGGAAAAAACGGGGATTAGTATAATGTAGAAGTATAATGTTACAAATTTTAAAAAACGAAAACAGCTTGCAGCGAAACACTAGACTGCAACAGATTTAATAATTACTTTCCCATCACTCAAAAAGTGGTGTTTTTTTAAAATGTAAGAAATCACTGGGCTTTATCGTGCCTGAAATTGTCCTTCAAACAAGTCCAAAATGTCGAAATTTTGCGTCATGACCCGGATCACTTTCAGGTCAAAGCTCCCGCTCAAAACTCCTTCGCTGTCGCTTTTTATTTGATAAAAAATATATCAAAGAATATTCTTTGCTTGCAGCGTAGATAATTCACATCAGTGATCATAAAAACAGTTCTCGATTTGATTAGTATACTGACTGCTTCATCAAATATGAAAACGTACAACTGACGCGAAAAAAAGAAAGAAATGATAAGATATACCACTTGCTTTCACCGCAAAAATTAGTCTATTTCGTGATCGGGACAAACTGTGGCGGTTGAAGGGATTTGAAAAATGTTATAACTGAATAAAATATTTCTGAACTAATACAATTCAAGGGCAAAAATGTGTGTGTGCAGAGTTGATGAACTTTTATTTCAATATGTATTTTTATTGAGGTTGAGGTTATGATTTGTTTCTGACAGAGTGATCGTCAACTGATGTATCACGTTCTTGGCATGTTGTTGTGTCTTCATAAAAAATGAAGACTGAATAATCGTATTAATGTCATAATGAACAGGTTCTTTTTGGCAATTAGCAAACTTTTTCAGAAAGAAACTAAAGGTTTGTGTATAATTGTAAGCAAATTGTTATCTGTCTTGAAATTAAATTCAAACATTCATAATAACTTTAATGCAAACAGAGACAGAGTCCAGGAATTACTTTCTGTAGACAGCATCCCATTTGATACTTGTTTAAAATGACCTTCAACCTGAAGCCTAGTAAAGGTTTCTTATCACCGTCGATAATTCAAATATTTCAAATTAAACGAAAGTAATCCGTTTGAGTTTCATGCATGTTCATCGACGTTTTGAAGCATCTAACATGCAGAAGATGGGGAAGCAAAAACGTGCTTCGTTACTCCTTTTATACTTTTGCCCGGTTTTATCTCTCTAAGTCTAGCTTTAATTTTACTACAAGAAAACTTCGAGAAACTTTCTTGCTCTAGCCTTCAGTTGCTTCCAAAGGAATAGTCAGTAATAAAACAAACTCGGCTGTTTGTCCGACTCAAATTAATTCTCTCACGTCTTTTTTAATGTTCTGCTTTGACTTGATACGATACTCGCAAATCTTATCTCTTCCAGGCTCCACTTTAAGAGTCCAGCTTCCATCCGCCGTCGGATGTTGTCATTAACAAACACTAGTTATTCATATTGTGGTCTGTTGTCATCAGAATCTACGTTAACTAAACAAACTCCCGAGAAGAAGATAAAATGTTATATTGATGTTAAAAGTAGTATCCGATATTTGCTTCACTTCTTGTCAGTTTTAACGTGTTTAAAATAGCTGTTTTATTTCTCCCCCGAGAGATGGAATACAGTAAGTGTTGTGAGAACTGAGCTGAGTCAATTTACTCAGTTGAACCGCAGGAAGAACAAATCCAATCCGTTTTCTTTCCATCCGAAAACACTTCAGATCGCTTTTTTTGTAAGAAGACAGCCTCTTATACAAGAAATTCAAGACAGTAGTTTATAGTTAATGTCGTATGAAAGGAAAAATCTTCCTTTTATGTACCGTTTCAAGTGTACTGATTTTAATTTTGAAATTCTACCGAAAGGCTATTTTTTACACGTTTGTTCAGTTCTTGCAATATTCAATAAGGCCATTGTATATCCTTTTCTGGTTTCATTTAGGGCGTTTTGATAAAACTCACTTTTGAGTTTATTTTCAGACGGATGTTTAAATAGTTAGTATCAGTGCGGCTTGACAAAGTGATTATTTGCGAAACAAATACAGCTGAAAAACTGAAAGTTCTTTAATTAATTGCAATGCGCGTGCGCTTCAGAAACAACCTCCAAAAATGGCGTCATTTCATCCGACGGGACTTCGAGCAAATTCGAACTCAGAGCCGAAAGATTAAAATCTGACACGGATCGCATAAGCTGTACACTTTGAGCTAAAAACTACTCAAAAATTTGTGATAAACAAGTTGTGAGCAGCGAGTGAATGTACCAACTCAGTGACTGGCCATGTGATCTGGGTGATTGACAGAAAATGCGGTCAGGCCAACAAAGGGGGGCGGATCAAATTCGCAGCTCAAGTCGGCGATCAATTTTTTCCAGTATTCAGATATTGGCAACACAACTACTCGACATAATCTCATGCACAGTTTGGCGTCGCGATTCAGCTGATTTATTCTGATAGCTTGTCGACTTGTGCCTTTGTTTCGAAGAGTTTTTGACTTGGAATATGTCCTGAGTTGCTACGATGAAAATGAAAGATGAAGGATCAGAGAAAAGGCCGCCCGATGACGAAGATGAGAAAGTGAACGGCGAGGTTGCGAGTATGGACGAGGTTGATGAAGAGTCGTCAGTTTCTCACGCGGTCACTTCGAATGGCAAAACCCGCAACAAGGCACATCGGAAGCGTCGTGGCTCCACTTCTCCTGAAGAAGACATTATTGATGGATTTGCTATCTCATCATATCCTTCGTTGGAGGCTTTGGAGGTAGGAAGAATCTCTAATTGCTTGTGGCTGGTTTTATCGAGCTATTAACAGTTACACCATACGGGTTTCGAGCGAGCTGGTGGTGTTCGTAAACCTTGTAAACATTGAAGAAACAATGTAACTCGATTACTTTTTGCCTGGTGAAAGTTGGCACTTATTCGACCCAGCTTCGAAAAAAGAATAAAATGTAAGAATTGAATTTATTTACTGGAGATTTGGCAGTACTTTTTGGCCATTTTGTGTACCGAAGGCGGCGAGAGAGTTTTGTAGTTGGACTAATGTTTACACAAGTTAATAATTCTCTCGAAGGCGAACTTCAAGTTCTACTTCCTCCAAGCTGAATGAATGTCACGGAAAAGGATTTAGAGTAGAATTTCAGGGTAAGCTGGTTGTTTTGGAATAGCAATAAATAGCTTTATAATAACGACTTAAACCATGCCCGAAATTTGCTCGCGATTAAGATACTGACTTCAGTTTCTTTCATCACTTCGAAACTTATTTTCATTCAATGAGTCATGCAGCTTTCGAGTCAAAGTAGTGGTGTGGAGTGGTCCTCGAGAGATGTAGTTCCACCGCTTGTCTCTTGTGTGTCAAAGTTTTTCTGATACCATATATACCTGCTAAGAGATACTTCGAAATATAATTTAGCGAGTAAACCTTTCATAAACCACAAGATATTTTTCGATTAGTGATGCAAACTCTAATTCTACCTCACGTACTCTGTGGCAAAGGATTTTAGCTTCAGCTTATATTTTGCTCAGTATTTTGCAGAAAGGGGATTCGAGTCCTTGAAACGCTTTTACTTATGACTAAAAACCTCCCGGACAGTTATCTAAGGTGAGGTTAAAAAAGAACACAAGACGCCTTTAGAATGTCTCCGGATTTGTTCGAGATAACACAGGTGAAAGATGAGCAAAATCGGTAAATTTAGAACTCGTACCGGAGTGTTGACGGGTAACGAGAGCAGTGACAGTTTTAGATTGGATGATTTTAGAGAGATGCGTTAAAAAATATATATCAGTGAAAAGATATGACAACGAAAACTTCTGTAGCTAGCGTCTTGGAAATATTTAAATATTCGGCCATTGAACGGAGAACTATCATCTTCAGAGCTCTCGTGATTGGATTAACTTATTAGCAAACATTCCAAGTTCGGTTGAACTCGCTCTAGTCTCCCGATACGTTTTGCAGTTTTATTTTTCGATGTGAAGACCTATTTTCTTTTAGCCTTTTGGCGGTCATGATATAGAGTATTGCAATAGGAATGCATCCGGAAAAAATATTTTATTTTGAATTTATCTAACACTCAGACATATCGTTCACACATTCGCATCAACACACCCAACATTTCATTTAAGTTTCGGTTGTAAAACTGTACACCATTTGTGTGAACCATACTCCTGCAGTTTGATCTGTGACAATAATTTACAGCTAAGTGTAATGTGTGCCACAAAAACCCCACCTTTGTAACCTTCAATGTGCTGTCTTGGGTTAGCTGTGAGGTTTGTAGAAGCAGCTTTGTTTAACTTTGCAAGTTTCTGGCACTTGTATGCATTTCCTTGTCGCCTATTGTAAATGTGTTTGCCATCTTTTGATATATTGAACCAGGGTTTCAATAAATTTTAAAACATATATCTGCTTAAGAATTGTGAGTTTGTTCCTATGGCACAAAATAGTACTAACTGTAGCTTTATTAAATAGTTCTAACATTTTGAAACAAGATTTTTCTTTAGGGAAAAACAATGGTTTTCAAATAAACTTTTATTTTAATACCGTATTAAAACCTACTGCTTTTTTGTTGTTTTTGAATAAATAAGTTATAGTCAGTTTCTCAGGTCTGTGTTTCCATCTGAGAGACTATATAAATTTTGTTCATGGTTGTCAAGGATACCTCAGTTGAAAGCCTTAAACATCCATTCCTTTATTTTGTAATCAGAAATGAAAGTTAACCTGGAGGTGTGGAGGCAATTGTGAAAGTTTAATTTTCACCTTTTTGTATCCAACCACTATAAAACTTGAAAATACCAAATTCAATGGATCAGTCATCATCAATTGCTAATTTAAATCTTTTGAGTAAATTCACTTAATACTGGTGCACTATATATATTTCCCCAAGAAATCATTAATTTATACAATTTTAAAAGCTGCTTTAGTGTTAAATGCTATATTTTTCACTTGTTTGTCATCCACTTCTCAGTTAGAGCTTTCAAAAGTTTGACTCAAATCTCATACATTATTAATAAGCTCAAACATTTGAGATGTTTCTTTAATGAAGGTGAACAATCTTCAACTTTGTTATTTTATTAATGTTGCTTAAACTAAACAACAATTGCAGCAGAGAATGAATGACATTTTTGGATTAGTGAGAATGCAGAGTAAGATTAAAGAGTTGCTACATTTATTCAATAACAGTCAACATATGTCCAAATGATAAAGACCGAGAAAACATTTGATCCTGTACTGGTCACAGAATCTCAAGGTGGTCACAAAAGAATTACTGTGCTCCACAGGGTGTGAGGCTGTAAGTAATAGCTTTCCTGTTAACTAATGCAGTTTATCTTCTCAACAGTCAAATGGCCCGAGTAAACCGAACCTCATCGATGGCACCCACTTGCATCCAAAGATTGCACGACGAAGCATGGAAAATGGAGTGAGTGGAAAGAAGAAGAGGTCGGAAAAACGCAGAGCTAGGGTAAGTTGTACAGATAAATCTCTGTGGATTGTTTTAACTATATAGTTAAAAAAAACAATTTATTATTTATAAAACTAAATTAAAGATGTTATGAGAATCTGTTTCATGAACATTATGATGGTTTCTAGAGCTGAGAATTTCTTGTTCAAAAACAGATGTATGTGATTGTCGGTCCCATAAAACTGCACACCAAAACAATGGCTAGCCTAAGTAATTAAAGCAGTTAGAACTGAATTAAGTATAAATATTTATAAATCTGGATTTAAGAATGTTTTTTGCTTGTTTTTGTTGAGATTTTCTTTGAGCTAGAATCACTTGAATTGGAATCACCTGATATATATTGTACACTGATTGATGCTGCTTTATTAGACTTTTTGTCTTTTAGCAAAAGAAAAAATGGAGACTATCCATATTTAAATTTTTCTTTTGTTTTTCTTGTTGTTCTTTAGATAAGCCAGCTGGAAAAGCAAAAAAACTGTACTTCAGTTGTAATTATTGTATTTGTTTTCATGGAATTTAATTTCCAGAAGGCTTCACTATTTTTACTGAAATAAGCAAAATAATTTTGTTAGTGAAAATCTATTAGCATGTATTGTTAGTATCTAGGTAGAGATTGAACTGAAAAACTGTTTTAGGATGATTGCTTTCATAAGTGGCTGTCGGAGAATACTGTAGTTCCACAGGATAGTTACTGTATAAGCAGTTTTATGGATAAGTGTTTTGCTAAAGTATACATTCCATTTTTTTGCTTGTGGAATTTATTGAGCATTTCTGCACTTTTTTAAACCTCAAAAGCTTTCTACAGGATGTAGTAAATTTTGTGTTTACAGTTTTATCTTTGAACTTAAAAGATTATGTTTTTCAGTAAGAGATTAATGTTTTTCAGTAGGAGTATTATATTAGGTGCAACAGCTATTTGTAAATCATTTTAAGAACTTAAATTTTGAAAGCTTTCAGCATCTGCTTGCTAAACAATAAAATTTTCTGAATCTATCATTCTGATACAGTTCCATGGTTTTTTTAATGACGTTGTGAACTTTTTCTTCAATGATTGTTTATCGCAGTGGATAACATCTTCTTTTGGGATTACCCCTTAAATAAAAAAACGTTGACTTCTTAGTTTTCCAAGGGGCTTGTAATCACCCAATAACTTCTTGTTGTTCTTGAAATAATTTAATCCCAGAAAAATGTCTGCTTCACAATGATGGAATATTTGTAAGCATTGGAGTAAAAGGGAGTTTAAATCACTGTGGGGCCAGTGGCTTAGAAACTGCATGTCAGATGATAATTAAACACCAGATGTTAAACATAGGGATATCCAATGAAACAATAGCAGACAGGATAGTGAATGTCCAATCTTAAGCTTGATACAACTACACTACAGTAAGTACAGGTAATTTGTTGATCTTCTTGAAACTATTTTATTTCCTCAAAATTGTTTGCTAAGCAATGATAATTATAAAAGCATTGGAGGACTTGCACATGACAATGCTATTAGTTGACCATTTAGGGACTGTTTCTGTGTATCTTTCTTACTTGTCCACAGCTTATAAGTGGATTTCAGTTGACTTAATGTTTGTAAACAAACAAACCTTTTCAGATTCAAACACCTTCGAGACACAAAACAAAGAAACCTTTGTCTTAAACAGCTAATCAAGAGTTGGTAGACTCATTAACAACAATAACTGAAATCCTCCTATGAGCAGGGCTCAACTTTAAGAATATTAGGTGACTGGCCCATTGAACCAGTAAAATAAAAACCTTGCTGGCCAGACATGTAAGTGCACTTGCCTGGTGTGAAAAATTTTAGGTTTTTATTATCTTTGCCCTTCTTCAGTTTCATCTGAAATACTTGCCCCATTTAGCCAATGCTTTTCATAAGTTTCTGGCCCAATGGGGTAAAAGGTGTGCTTGGGCCATCAGGCCAGCATTAAAGTCAAGTCCTGGAATCTCAGGTCTTGGCAGCTTGGCAAGTCTCAGATTTTACCGTTTGCAGCCACTATTAAAGTTTTTTTTTTCATAAAATCATTCATGATTAATTTATGTACTGATGTTCTTTAGCTATAGTTAGTGCTGGTATTTGAACCTGATTGTTTTTTATTAGCAGTAGCATATTGTTATTTCACTTATTAATGCCTTAAACTGAGATTAACATTTTTGGATCAGTGGCAGCATTTCTTTGTGGTTTTATGCTTCGTTTTATGGTGTATTAGATTATTAACAAAAAAGTGTCCTGAAGTTTGGGTGTTTGGAAATAACGTACATTTACAGGGATGGAAACTAATGCCAGACCAACAGACAGTGGCTGCCAAATTCCCACCTTAGGTCGGTAGATTTCATAAAGCACCAGCCATCTGGCCTGCATGTTTTGCAGAAAAAATACACATATTTGTGCAGGATACTAGTGAATTCATATTGTAAACAAATACCATTGTATTAAATAAATGTAATGTAACTGTAATATT
>JANSTQ010172617.1:0-10010 GCA_026167885.1 Bergia puertoricense
AAGCAAGCACAATTAAGATGTGCATAGGAGTGATTGGCTCCATGTTTTACTCAATTTCCAAATTATTGATTCATTATTTGACGCTGACAAATTACTGCACAAAGATTTTTTAAAATGTAAATTTAACTAAATTGTTAAGGTCAAACAGGCCAAGTAAAGTCAAACCAAAATTAGTTTGCACTTTGTTTCCAATTTGATGTTATTGTACAGTCTGTCACAGTGAAATGCATCATTCACTGATTATTCATTTTTGCAGGATTACTACACTTTGCAACAGTGCTAATTGGTGTGTCGTGGCAAGGTCGACCCATTGCAGGTGTGATCCATCAACCATTTTATGGCCACGACACTCAAAGCACACAACTGGGAAGAACAGTCTGGGCAATCAAGAATGTTGGACTCTTTGGAATCAAAAAGGTGTCACCTGTGGAAAACCGGTGCATCATTACCACAACAAGGTCACACCCCACCAAACTGGTTGCCGAGGCAATTGAAGCCTTGAAGCCAGATGAGGTGCTAAGGGTTGGTGGCAGTGGATATAAAGTGCTACTGTTGATGGATGGAACTGCAGATGCTTATGTGTTTGCAAGTCTTGGTACAAAACGCTGGGACACCTGCGCTGGAGAGGCGCTGATTGAGAGTGCTGGTGGAAGGCTCACAGACATGCTTGGGCAAGAAATCAAGTACGAAATTGCTGGTAGTTATTTGAACAAGTATGGAGTGCTTGCTTCCTTAAAGAACCACAGCTTGTATTTGGAGAGGGTGCCTGAATCAGTGAAAAATGGCCTTCTTGGAAAGTAGTTAATCAACCAACCCACCTCAAAATGTCAAGGATTTAAAGAATTTAGTTGAACACATTTCCAAATTAACTCACTGAATGAATTATAACCTGAGATATTATACCTTTATTAAATTTTCTTTACTATAACTTAAGGCCCCATCCACACTACACCAGATAAATTTGAAATCACGACTTTATTCTTATAGTTAGGCTTATCTGCCATGCTAATCCAGATAAATTGTTCACAGAAAAACAGAATTTTTCAAAACAGCTCTTCGAAGTGGATAAACTTGAAAATACCAGCTTTGCATTCTAGTATGGCTGGAAAATATTTTGAAAACAGAACTTTTCAAAAACACTGATAACATCAGACCACAAAAAGTAGTATAAACTTTGTTGTTTTCAGATTTCTCCTTCCTTCAACTAACTTTTGACATTCTAGGAGCTGTTATTGTCATAGCGTGGGCAGAAAACATTTTATCCGTTTTCCAGTGTAGATAGAAAACTTGTTGCATTTTCAGAGTGAAGTTGCTGTTTTTAAATTTATCCAGCATAATGTGGATGGAGCATAAGACACACTCAGAACCACAAAGTAGTCTCTTTATTTACTTGAATGTAATCATAGAAAACTAATTAATGACTGGGATGATTCTTATATTGCCAATGTTTGTTGTACTGTAAAATTCTGGAAGAGTACATGGGCTTGAAGCCATTTATTTTACGAGTCAAACTTTTTTTTCATCAAGTCAGAATCAAGTGATGACTAGAATACCATCCAAGTCTGTCTTTCATAGGCTGAAGGTTACAGTTTCTACTGAAACAGTGGCCTCAACTTATACCATGCCTAACTACTGTCCCAGCATTTTTTAAAGGGGTTTGCATGTCATATACAAAACTTTTCAAAGTGAAAATGAGAATGGGCACATGTCAAAATGACAAGTTCCCTTAGTATGATAACACTGCTTTGAAAAATAAATTACCTTGACAATCTGTTTGTAGGTTCTTTTCTTTTTTTGTATGTTACAGTAATGTGCCTTAGTTACTTTCTTACACCCCCTGAAATATTTAGTGCAAATTAGTTTCAGTTGCACCAAAAGAAATGTTTTGAACATTTACAAATAAAGCATAAGCCAATATGCCATTTTACTAAATAAATATAAATTTTTCCATTACTCCAGTTCACTGAGGGAGGCAAAATATGGAGATTTTTTAAAATTAAAAATATGGTCATCCGCCAAGCAACATCGTTTTTTCTCCTCAGAGAGCTCGAGTGAGTAAGAATGTGTCAATCAAATGATGTACATGTTGGCCAATATTTTAAACTTTAAGGTACATCTTGAACTTCAGTTAGGTTCATCCAAAGCAATATTGAATCAAAATCCCCTGATGACTACATCATAACGCAAAGACTATAGAGCAGTGGATACTTGAACAAGAATGAGCTCTCTTAAAAAAATAATGTGCACTACTTATTGGTGAGTTGTGGCAGGAAGAAATAATTATAATGCAAGCATTCCTTCTTCAGTATCTTAGATTTTTGCTAGCAGAGTTGGAGAGTAGCATGCTCAAGATTTCCTGCAACTTGTCTATGATTGACTAGCTAGGTCGACCTTGACCTTTGCAATGGCCAGAACCAGTTCTTTTCAGCCAGCTAGACTGCAAAAATACAGGGGACCTAAGTTTTACAAGTGGTATTAAATAAAAAAAAGCTAATGCCCCTTTTGTAGTATGGCAAAATATATACAAATCAAATTTCCATCCCAGTAACATTGCATGCAAATCTGGGAACTAACTGTACCATGGCCAATTTATACAAGAAAACAAAACTCTGCATTACATTCTGGCTTCCACACTTCTGCACCATTCAATAGAGATGCCTTAACTGTGCCATCTGCTTTTGATAGTACCAACAGTGCTGTTGAATAGCTGGAGATAATGCAATTCATAAATTTTCCTTGATATTTTCTCATATTGAGTTTGCAAGTTATATTTAATTGCAAGTTAGTCTTCTTCTTTTTCCTGACCTCAACCAGTGTTCGTCACCATCTTTCTTGATTGAAGCTTTTCTCTTTTTTACAGAAGAAGTTCTCTTTCTCAGCCGAGGAGTGTTACCTGACACCAGTGGTGATGAAGTATAATCATCCTGGTTGGGGTTAGACGTCTTCTGTGGACACAGTTTTGAAGTGTTGCCCTTGTGTTGTGCAGCACCAAACTTGCAGGATCTAGAAGATGTTGCAAGAGGCAATAGCTATTCATTATTGAGTTTATAAATAAGTCATTAGGCTAGACCAATTTAATTTCCTGTTTTACGAACCCACCGAACTCAGATTTTCCAAAATTGAAAAAAAAATAACCCAAAATCCATCCGAAATTGAAAATAGAGAAAGGTCAGAGCATTTCCCTGTTTGTTATTTGTTTTATATCACTTCTTTTTTTGTACTTGTGCAAATTCCAAGCTGAAAATCATAGCTTTATATACGATCGAAAATGTTTCGCAAGTGGCACTGGAGATATCCAACTTTGGGTGCACATGACAAGGAGAATCATCAATGAAAGTGTCTTATTGGTTGATGTATGGCATATTCTTAGACTTTTATTTTTATTTTCCCCCCTCCGATCTTAAGTTTTTGGCCTAAATGTTCGTAAAACAGGAAATTAAATTGGTCTGGCCTTAGCTTTAAATAAATATCTTTGTCCAATTATTCACTAATAGGCATTATTTTTTGTCTAAAATGACTGACAAAGTATTAATAAAATCTGTTTACGTGCAAGGTACACACATCTTGGAAATTGCTACCACATTATACATGTTATCCCACTCTGACTTAACAGTTCCTGTGCAGTGGGAGTTCTCTGACAAAAAAACTGGTGATGGGGAGGTGTCATAGCAGCCATAAAAATTTTCTCAAAACCCGAAAAATACCATGATGACAACACAAATCAAAACCATTCCAAAAATTACAATTGGTCAAAACTGAAAATATATATTTTGATTTAAAAATACCAAATATTAAAATGCCAACCAAAATCTTGCAATCCAAAATATGCCAAGCAAAATCATCAAGCCAAAAAAATACCATAAAATGAATTTCAAACACCAAAAGCCTTTGCACCCTCCCATCACTTCAATATATGAATACCCACCTCTTGTTTATAAGGACTTTGGTTAAAATCCCATTTCTAATCTAACAAAAAAGTATAAACATCTAACAAAATCCGTCTTTATTTTGCATAAAGTAACCTGATAAAGAAATGTCGATCAACAAACCTCGACATAATGACAACACATAATTCAAAGTAAGCAATTTTATGAAATGTAAAGCAAATAATTCAGGTTTGGCAACAGACAACGGAACTAGTCAAATTGAATATATTTTAAAAAAACGTACTGCGTGGTATCTGGTAATCTGGGAATTACAGCAAACTCAACTCAAAAATCTAACTTGATAAATATTGATGACTAAATGTAATATAATACTTTTTAACTCAACTACATAGATAGAACAGACATATTTCAAGAGAACAACGAAACTTTGCAACAAAGGCAATAAATTCTGAGTGAGTGGTAGTCATATGCAAACTTGAAGTTGAAGTTAATCTTATGATTAAAGCAAGAGACGAATACTCACACAAGATGGCCACAAAGTTCCCAGTGCCACATCTCTAATCCACAACCTCTGTTTGGACATTTTCTGACGCCCAAGTAAACCTGGATTTCGACATTATCTTCCGGTATATCAGGTCGAAACTCTGGGAATGAATTGAGCTTCTGACAAGATGGACACCTTTGAAGGCCGAGTTTCCTCTTTCCTTCCGAGTCATAAAGACAGTCTTCACACAAACGATGCTGACAAGAACCGTAAACCATTCTCAGCTTAGCATTCCAGCATATGACACAGCTAAATTTTAGCTCAAACTGTCGAAAGCAAGTCAAATCATTACCGTTTTCACCATCCATATCTACCATTCTTTTTCGTTTCTGTTGTCGCCTTCTCGGTTTTCCCGCGACTGTCCCATAGCTCGAGCAGTGATTGGTTGGAAAGAAACCATCCTGCATTCTTATTGGTTGTTCGTTACCACAGAAATCAACAAGCGGCATGCGTAAAAGTAATCTTACGGGGGAAGGGGAGGGGATTTAGCAATACTTCATGTTGTGGAGATCCGGGTAAGGACTAAAGGAGCTCTGACATGCAGGACACAGAGTGTACGCAAACACAATTTAAGTTGATTTTTTTTTAAATATTGTACTGCATTCTTTCTTGTATTCAGTCCGAACGGAGTCGCAATTATTATTATCAATTATGGCTGGCGAAGCAGAGGACATAGCTGAATTGACCAGCACTGGGTCCCTACCAAGAGACGAAACACTCATGTATCGTACTTTTAAGAATTCTCTTTGTGGTACGGTGAGTGGAATAGCGGTGTGTCTTGTCGGACATCCTTTTGATACGCTGAAAGTTCGATTGCAAACTCAGCCAATTGAAAGGCCGGTGTACAGAGGACTCGTAGATTGCTTCCTGAAGACAATGAAATGGGAAGGGATTGGAGGACTCTACAAAGGTGTAGGTATGTTGCTGTAGTTGTGACTATAATGTGCGGGACTTTTGGAAAAGCCACAGACTGCAAGTAGTCCCCTCTTTTCCTCCGGAAGATCCTCGAGATCGAGAGATGGCGGATGAGAGCGCGCGCGAAAACTGGGGCGAGGACAAAAAAGCGAGTGGAGGGGAGGGGAGAAGGAGAGAAAGGGAGAGAAAAGAGGGTAATAATATATTTATTATAGAAATTACATAGGTCCCAAGTTTCAGGTGGCCCAATGCAGGTCACCCATGGGTGTACTCCCCTTTACTGGCGGGAAACTTTCGCGCCAAAAATGCACTACGTACTGTATACACTTTGGCGCGTGATTGGCTAACAAACAATAAGAGAGGCTATATAATACATGTTACACAAATAAATATAAATGAAAAGACAAGTAAACATGCCTTGGACATAACGTTTACGTTTAGCAGTGTTCTGTAAGCTAATGGCACATCGTAGCATTCATTGATGTTCTGAAATTCATTTAAAAATGAAATTTGGCAACATTAAGCAATCAGATTTGACAGATTTAGTGGGAAATACATAATCTCAACACAATTGCGGGTTTTTCTACTAGCCTGGCGGGTCAGCAGGTTTTGGTGTTCAAATGCGGGTCTGACCTGCCAGATGCAGGTCACTTGCATTGGGACCTATGAAATTATAATTTCCTCAGATCTGATTGCCTCATTCAACACCCTATTATTTATTAATCTGCCAGCAAAATCATTAATTGGATACTATCCGATTACAAGACCCTGTAATCAGACACCTGTAATCGAACAGTTGAATGAACCAATCACAATCAGAGTTCTTGGTTCTCTAACCAATCAGCAACAAAAAAATTATTAATTTATAGCAAGAACACTGACATGGCCAAAACAAAATGGAGAATTTTACTTCCTATAGCAACATTTTATTGTATAAAATGGACTTCAACTCAAATACATTTTTGTATCCAATGGAAATGCCACAATCCTTTGAAACAAAACAACTGCAAATTTGCTTTACCCTTGTCAACAATCTCCTCAAGTTTAACAGTTCCAAGTTTTCACCAACCAATGCAGCAGACTTTCTCTTATTTTTGGAAATTGTAATTTTTATAATAAATTGGTAATATCACTTTGTGTCATCCAGTTCTGTCTGTAATCGTTCTCATGTTAAACAAATCAGACTTGTGCTACGCACTCTTCCAATTTGTTTAGTCACTTGAATGATTACAGACTGAACTGTCACTCAGTCCTATTACCATTACTAATTATTATTATTAACTAATTTATGCAGTTACCTTGGAAATTTTTTGGCAAAAAAGAGTAGTTCCTAATCATCAAAAGATAGATTTCTATTTTTCAGTGAACAACAAATTTCCCTTTTTAGGTCAAAAATGGGATATTTTGGACAGTTCACACTTGATTCTTGTTACAGAGGACAAAGAGTTTTTTCCCTTTTGTTTTTAAAATCCTAGGATAGCCATAACATACACACACATGTACAGCAATTTACCTAATTAAACAAAGGAAACAGCATGTCTCTGCCATCAGTTTCTTTCGAGAAGGGTTATTGGCCGCTCTAATCCTGGTTTTAATTACGAAAATTTCTTGACATCTAGGAAAGAAATTTATAAACTAGTAAGGCTTTTAAGCTTTATATATAGCACTTAGCCATGCACATCCTCAGAAACCTTGAGAGGCTAATTGGCTCACAAGAAAAGACTAAAGAAATCTGTGATATTGAAAGTTACATAATCTTGGATGAGTTATATGATACTAGTTCAACCAGCTTCAAACTGGGTTTCATTCGTTGCACTTGCATGCTGGATCAAACTGCTGAAATACCACGAGCCCTTGACAACTTCAATTACATGCTACAACCTATCACATGGGATAGCTTACTAGCTCAATTGCACAAAAGAATTTTGATTAGATTTCTTTAGAGTGAATTCAAGTGACAGAAAAGACTCAGTTATCTGTGTACATAGAACTTAGATGCAACATACTGTACACATACATAAGAAACAAGATTTGTCTGTTCTCTTCGCCTCTGAAAGTTGACCCTTATTGACTCCCCTTCGGTCCCTTCCCCCTCCCCCCAGGACTCCACCCACAATGTTGTCATACCATGTACATGTAGCAGTATTTTAAAATGTTACAGTCTTCCAGCCCGAATAGATTAAAAGTTGATCTACAAACGAAACCTTTCACAACAGACATGGTACACTCCAAGCTACAGAGTATAATTATGTAAAAATGCTCACTTTAATCATTACTTGGACTTAATATGGTATAACCATTATTTTAGAAAGCTGAGAAGTAAATTTAGTTCTAATTAGTTTTCTCTAAACTGTAATACAAATACATGGTATGAAATAAATTATGGAACTGACTGGAGGGTGAAAGAAATCCTAAAACTGGTCTAATTGTGTTTAATAATCTGCCTTTCTTGGGACCTTGCTAAGTGGTAGGCCTAGTTACAAAAATCTAGAATTTTGTGGTGATTTTTAGACAGCTCTAGATTTTGAGAAATTAATAAATTATGAGATTTTTTTTGCAAACTTTAAAATAATGAGTAAAAGACTAGGTAAGTTTTGTAGAGAGATTGTATCACAAAGTATTTTTAATCACTCTGGATGACATTTTTTAATAATCTGATACTTAAAAATTTACAATTAAGTTCTTTCAACTGAGGTAATTTCCACCTTCTGTTTGGGTTATGTCAGAACAATGACAAGGTTCAAATTAGCAGATCGCAATTCGCAATTTGCAAGTCAAAATGTTGCAATTGCAAGACGAAGTTTTAGTATTTTGCGAGTCAAAAAATTTTCAACTTTATTAGAAGGAATCTTCAAAACTCTGATCTCAAAATAGTGTGCTCTCGTATTACTTATTAAATTATTTGACTTATTGAGTACTATTACTGAAATCCACGAAGTAATATTACAAGTCATTTCACGATTACATGTCGTGACGCTGCCAAATTGTAAATAGTTTCTGTTTGTAAATTTGATTGGACGACACGTTTTGATTCGAGAAACCAATCAGAGGTCGTTTACAAACTGGCTTGTCAATTTCAGCCTACATTTTTGGCATGTGCATGAGCTTTCACCAAGTAAATTTTCAAAACGGTTTATCAACTTTATTATTACACTTTAAGTTCATATCGACACATTATAAAGTTTTCTGCTACAGAATGGCAGAGTATTCTACCGCTCTGTCCACCGTAATTAAATGGGAAAAAGAGTTGGACTGTGAATTAGAAAAAAGTATCACAGTTGTTACCAATCGTTTTTGATGTTTTTTACCAGAAGCGGGCGTGGCGGATGTTTATTTTGTAATGTAAGAGATTGATATTTATAAGTGAACATTAAATAACGAGGGGTGTAAATTTCGAAATTTTTTTTAGCAAGATGACTTTTTTCCTCTAATTCGAACCCTGAATGATAAGGCCCATAATATAATATTCCCATAATTATTATGACTGCATGCAAGAAAAGTTATAAAAAAACACATGGCAGTCTTGGCTTAACCATATATTGGTAATAATGACTTTGCTTTGACAGAATTAATAGCTATAATGATTTCATAAGATGTTAAGAGATTTTTAGAAGTATTTGTGAGAGTTTTAAGAAGATTAAACATTTAAGATTTATAGAGGTTTTTGGGGAAAATTCTTGATAGATTTTTAAAGAGTAATTTTTCGAGGATTGTTGCAATTTTAAGGCTAAGTAAGTGGTTCTTGTATAGACATAATAATTAAATTTTTAAAGAGTAATTTTTCGAGGATTGTTGCAATTTTAAGGCTAAGTAAGTGGTTCTTGTATAGAGATAATAATTAAACTTGTCAGTAACAGTGTACAATATTATTTTGTCACTTGACAGGTTCTCCGATTGTGGGGCAGATGTTCTTCAGGGCCACGCTATTCACCTCATACTACCAGGTTAGGTTATAGCATTAAACACAATAATGTAGTTGGATATCACAGAGGCAGCAGAGTAGAGGGGGCAGGAAGGGAATTAGCCCCCTTCCCCCCCCCCCTCCCTCTCCTCCCCGAAATGAAAATTTGGGGAGCTCACTCCCCCACATTTTGGTGCTGAAAATCTTGTTAGCGCAGCATAAAATTGGTTTGGCAAAATATCCGGCCTTGTGTTCTGTTAACAAATCATTTTATCAGGATCGTGCTTGGCAAAATAATGTTGTAGGAGTCTTGTTTTCTGAACAACTCCAGCCTTTTTCAGAGAAGCCAATCAACTGCTGGATTTTTTCACTAAACTAGGCAGAAGCAGTTTCCCATTGAGGTGATGGTGTGTCTAGGAAATAGACATGGTCTTTGTTTACGAAAGGACATTTTGGGAAATTTGGCAAAATATAATGAGCGATGGGGAGTCTGATTGTTCATGAGAGCCCTATCTGTAATATTTATCATGTACCAGGAGTATATTAGTAGGAGTGTACATCTCAACAGTGCCATGCCAGTACTAAAAATGTGAATGAACCAGTTGGGCCAAGTGACAACCTAAAATATATTTATCAAAACTGATACCTTAAAATTAGTAAAGTGCTAAACTGCTGAAATTGCTTCCTTTAAAGTGTCAATATTTCCTAGAAAATGTGAGCAAAGATTTGTATAAATTCTTTCCCCTTCCCCCGCGCCCCCCGC
>JANSTQ010172628.1:0-10009 GCA_026167885.1 Bergia puertoricense
ATCTATATACGTAGATTATACTAGGGCTATACGCTGATGAGTGCAGCAGCGCTGTACGAAACAAATTTGTACGAATAAAACTCCGATATGTCGAAATAACCTGTGTCCTTTAATATATATATATGTTGTGGGACAACCAGCAATTCTTTTAAGGTCCATAGGTTTATTAAAAAAAGTTAAAACGTTTCGGCAATTCAGCCTTCTTCAGTTAAAAAGTTAAAAATGTTAAAATGTCTAAATATATATATATATATGAGATGTAGTGAGCTAATTAGCATTCCCGGTAATGTCCACTTTTGCTCGCAGCGAGTGGCACAAGCCACGTAAGACACATCTTTACCTCCTCCAAAAAGAGAGCTTCGAATGTAGAATTTATGCAAATGATATCGTCGCAAAAGAAGGTCTTTCGTCTTTGTAGTCGCGCCGTTTTGTCTTTTAATGAGCTGGTTTGAAACTTTTTTCATTGTTGATCAGTTTTTTATCGTGAGCGGACTATAAAAACACAGCGCAAATGTCAAGAAAGCAACAAATGATTTGTTCTATCTCTTATGACAATTCGGTAACTGCAAAACAGGTGGCAATCGATTTTTATTGGAATAATGAGTACAAGATAACTACAAAGCCATAGAATCGACTGTTTTCCTTTTCTTAATGGAAACCTCACTAGGGACAAACTTTTATCTTCTTAAAAACACCGTGCGCAAAGTCGCAAATTTAAAAATATGCATCCGCAAAGCTAATGCATGACAAAAGCTGGCCTACATTTGAATATGTGATACTTACGCAATTAAGGTCACGAGCGAAGTTTTTCTTGGTCTTAAATTATAATTTCCTTTCCTTTAGCTGAGTGTACCGATAATAATATAGTTGAATGTTAAATATGAGAGTTGTATGTTCTACTTGCAGTATCTTACGCTGATCTTTAAGCCGAAAATCGTACATCTGTCCCAGCCAGTATTATGCGCTACAGACACAATACGCTTCCTCTGTTTTCTATAAACAAACCGACCTCACTATAGACAATAAGGACGCTTCGAAAAACAGAAAATCCAACGGCAAGCAGAAAACCTGCACAATTACCTGAGTTTTCGTCGTTTTCTTTAAGGTACTTGTTGGGCGTTGATTCTTCTTCATCAATAATAATTTTCTTTTTCACGCAAGCTGACCCCATATGAAATATGGATGGTTTACCAGTTAGAAAGAATACGTTTAGACATCTTGTTTTGAGGTTTCTGTCATCGTGTCTTCATCTGCGTGAAACAGGAAGCAAAATACAGAAATAATGTGAGTCCGTCCATCACATTATTTCTTGAATTTGTCAGTTTGTTGTCACACACAAATCCACAGTGGTCACCTCAATGATAGGTATAATTCTATAACAATTGTTCCGGCCGAAGAAAGGGACCAAATCCCTGCGGATTCGACCGTCAAATTATGTAAGCTGAGGTCACAATTACAGACTTAAAATGGTAATTAAGTTGCTGTTATTTGAGAATTTGAAAAGAGGCCACTCTACCTGTTTGTGCTTATCGCACGCAAGCCAAAAGCTGTCCGCATTAATTTGAAATCTATTCAGTACTCGACTCTCTCTTGGAGTGATCTCGATTGTCTTTCCACTGGGACTTTCATACGTCAAATAATTTTAAATATTAACTTCGTGTTAAAATTTGTTTCCTAGATATGGCCTTTGCAAGGTGACGTGTACAGAAAAAAGCTCAAGCTTATTTTTTTTTCTCAGGCAAATATTTTGATGATCGGTCCTCAGTATTTTCTTCTCGTAAAAAGAAACCCTTCTTCAGTAGGCATTTGACCTTGCGGTTTAGGATATGACATATTCGGTTGGTCCTTCTCGGCCATAATGAAACAGAGTCGGTTTTGACTGCCAACAGCTGTCCTCTCTTGGCTGCTTTACTTTTAACGTTCTTTTCCGAGCTATTCACAAGCAAATAAAAGAAAACTACTGTTTTTGGATACAGAGTTCATATATTTTTGTGAACATCCCCCAACAATAAAACCAGCCGTTTTAGACTTTTATGTTTCGACTTACAGTTAGAACAAAGTGATACGCCAATTTTTAACAACAAAATTAAGACTTGTCATTTTTAAGTGGAATACAAAAAGGATAATTCAACATTCTAGCCTCCAAGAAAGTAATTTCTAGAAAAAAAATATTTGTCGCATTTCCTCGAAAGCAAACTGTGAGCGAAAATCTGCATTTCTAGGTGGATGCTGGTAAAGGATCAAGATTCCTTTTATTTTAGATCGAATATTGTACTTGATTCTAATCAGTTACGTATAAAGAGTTAAAATATGCTGTTGTCGTTAGCAAAACCAACAATGAAGTTATTAATCACTTTCTTTTCTTACTTGCTTCGGTGGTCTTGAAAAAAGCAGTTGACCATCCAACCTTTCTGTAGTTTTATCTTTTTAACTCGTCTCAATCGCGACTCACGGACTTGCACTTTTACACGAATTAAACTTCTTGATGTTAATGCGTGAGACCGCGTGAATACATAAACTCGCAAATTCAATAATCACCTTACTAAGCCATAGAACTTTCGAGCATTGCAAGGTAAATTGTTTAGGTTTTCCAATATTAGCTCAACTTTAATCATCGATATGACGCAAACGATTCACTTTGTTGACAGCGAGTTGAAGAATCTTTGTCTAAGAACAAGAAATATCGAAGTTATACGTGTCTGTATTGCAACGGGAAGAACACCATCATTCAAATAGGAGAGAAAATGATTACATTTAGTTTTAAACAGAGGTAAATCAGCGCACAGATTTCAGATGTCTTAACCTGTCTACACACAACATACACAACCCCGAACAGCCGCAAGGCAGATTACAAAATTCCGTATACTGAATTTCTATGTGAACTTACTGCAAAACTGTTGCTAAATTTATTCTACTCACAAAGAAAAACGTTGCTTGAGGGTGGAAAAGGGTTTTTTGTCAAGCTAATAATTTGCCTTTTTATTTGTTTTGAAATATCACGGAGTATTTTTTTCCCGTTGTTCATGATTGAATAAGTTCGTGTTGATTTGCGACTTCACTTGTTAGCCATGAAACTGAGAAGAGTTTTATGTTGAACTCCTCTAGCTTGTATCCGTAATTTATCAAAGCCGGTTTAGTTTCTTTGCCTGTTTTGAGAATTATTGTTACTTGCCAACGAATGAGACTGCTGTCTAATCAGAGAAGTGAATTTCTTTTTGGGCAATTCTAACATGTCCAAGTCAGTCTAACAACTGACAAAGTAGTGTTTTGGATTCAAGTCAGTTTGTACGTAGGATAATTGTCTTTTATTGTCAATTTTTTTCGTGAAATGATAAAAGGCTTTTTTCCCCTTCCGAGACCCTCGCCATATATTTTCTAAGTTCTAAGTACGAGAAAGTACCAGTTGAATTTGAGTCCCTCACTGATGCCAGTTTTTCAACTTTCTTGTATCAACTGACGTCATGGATGACGTCAGCAAAAAGGACGAACGGAGTGAAGTGTACATGTGTTACAAAATGAGTCTCGCGCCTCCTCCTCAAAAAGTTTTGTGTACCAACGGTATTCTCTCATGTGCCTATATACCCGTAGCAAACACTCATTTTCTTTGCTAGTGATTAATGTGCTTTAAAACCAAAGAGGAAAAGTAAGAACAAACAAAACTATGACTACATCACCAAAGAGCGAAACCAAATATCAAAAAACGTTTTTTAACTGGACCATTCAACAAACTACTCCACACTTTTTAGCGACGTATCATACAAAGCTTGTGAATGGCGCTTGATGGCAAAGAGTTTCAAACAATCTAAATGATTTCAAGGTGGCGCCGGCTCAATCATTTCACGGTACGTTTGGCACTCTTTATCGGTATTGACGGTATTGCTTGTCAAAGGACACAAGGAGAAAAATAAACAATGTCTGCCGCGGCTACAAAGGCATTCTTTTTGTTTTACAAGAGCTTTGTTGACAACAACGTTGACACTGTGATTTGCCCAATGTATGGGCTGAATTAAAATCATGCTTGGCTCAGCCAAACTTTACATCTTCTCACAGAAAAAGACTATAATTCAAGACAGGTTATATTCTATGCCCCACACCTTTGCGACAACATGCAATTTTCATTGCATGCAATCATAATTGCATGTTTTTCGTTTTCGTTGCCGGGAGCCGCACACAGAATCGACGAGCAATTTCGATCACTTGAGAGTCAAAATGGCTGCTGTGGCTTGCGCGCCGTGGTTTACTGCCGTCATCTTGATCCCGAACTTATCGACATGTGATTGCTAAGTCGTCTCTCACTGGCAGTTTCGAGAGTTTCAGTCGTATGTTGTCGCGTCTATGCGAGAAAAAGGCTTTACTAAAGCAAATTTTGTTGCATCTTGTACATGAATAAGGTCTTTCAAGTGCAAATACATATAGTCAGCCAAAATAGTGCAAACATCCTAAAACTTAACAATGCTACCAGTCTCTCCAAAGAAGAATGGACTGCTCAACGAAATTTCGGAAGCCGTAACGAAATCTTCATCAAACCAGCCGACAAAGGCGGTGACGTAGCTGTTTGGCGCACCGGCGATTTTTACAAACAAGAAACTTTTAGACAACCTGCCGAAAATCTTGTCACCAAAGATGACAAAGACCGCTCACATTCGCTAATCAGAAAATCATCAAAGATACTGTCAACAAATTTCAGTATTTCGGAAGTAAAACTGCCCTCTACAGCTCACAATGTTAATGTCAACACGCCTTAACCTCTATCTTTTATCTCAAACCTTAAACTCACAAACCCAACAATTCCGGCCGTCCCACATTTTCTGCCTGCAGTTACCCAACACAACTTATCTCCAGCTTTGTAGACAAAAAATCTTTGCCAATTTTGCAAAAAGGACACCTATAAACCATGCCCTGACTATTTTAAAGCAATTTAGCTTTCCAGACAACAAATTCGTTTCACTATGGATATCACTTATCTGTATACTTTGCTGGAAATAAAGGTGCGTTAAAGCAACGGTGCTGTTTCACAGCAGTTGTTTTAATGTGATTTTAATTAACAATGACGTATTAACGCGAGTTTTTGAAATTCGCGTTATCAACATACATCGTTATAATGCAGCGCTATATATAATAGCCCCCGTCTTGCCTCCTCAGTATATACTGGCTGCACAGTAGTGCCGAACGAGTAATACACAAATTTACCATACAAAAAAGATGGCGGTCATACATTTGACCACAATTCCTTGCGAACTTGACTCGAATTAGTGCACATGATAATCATTGTTCTGGGAAACGCTAGGTCTGAAGTTTTTAGATACTTTTCGTGCGTTTTAACAAACGTTTTGAGGTTTTTCTTGCGCTTGGAGTTGTGGGTAAATGTACCAGTCGCCATCTTCTTTGGTACGGTCAGTTAAGCTTCTGTCAATGCCGTATCTTATGCAGCAAGGATCGCTTATCCGTACCGTATCAAAGCGTAACTCCAGAACACTTTTCAAAGGTCATTGGAAGACTTGCAGTTTTCTATAGAAGAAAGTATTGTCACGGCAAACGTCTGAAGACAAGATTCCCTAACTTTTTTACTGTTTCGAGAGAAAAAAACTAGGATTTCCCCACCCAAATAAAATGCCTCGACCTTGAAAAATCGAGGTGCTGAAACAAGAAAAGTTAAGAGGAAGGTAAAAGCAGGCAACTCTATAAAGCGGAACAGAAAACCGTGGTTTAAACTTCGCTCAAACTTTATTTACAATACAGCGTTATGTACATATGGTCAGTTGATACTAAAATACAATATGGACCGTTTATACTGTCGATCTTCACCACTGAACAGTCTCGTGGTGATGTCGTCTTGATAAAACCTATTTTTATTACATTATTTATAAATCTAAACGCTTATTCTAAGCCAAAGCACTAGCAACAATTTGGCCCCCGGGGGGTAGGGGAGGTGGTAGTTTGCAGTCCTGTGCTTGGCTACTTTGTGCTGCAATTACTCCCTGTGTTATAAAGGTACTGTCACTTGTTTCACCATCCACTGCTTTGGGTTCTGATGGCGGGCCTTCCAGGCTCGGAACGTGTTGGTGCCTAATGAGAAAAAATAATCAGAATGCTGGAAACTTATTATGTGACTATCAATATACCAGCAATATAGCACTTATTGATAAAGTCATTATCTCACTCCATTCTTATCAAAGTTACACACTTCATATAAGAACAAACTCTACAAGAGCACCGATTCAGGCTCAAGCTTTGATAAAGATTCATAAAAAACCAAATTGTTTTTATCTAGAACAGTTATTTTATGTATTAAAATAAAAACAGTCTGAGGCCAAATTATCTGGTTCGTTTAAAACGGCGGCGTAGACTGTAAATATATACTACTGATGTATTTTTCTCTCGAACTGTTTTACTTGCCGTATAATTATATTTGCTTTCTGTTTTCACTTATGTTCGTTCTAATGGCCTCATTTTCGACATATGTTTTCAGACTATGTCGATGCAGTGGTTGAACGTGTGAGTTCGGACCCCGGCCTGATCACTGTATCGCCTCCTTGAGCAAGACACTTTACTCGACTTGTTCCAGTCGACTCAGCTGTATAAATGAGTACCAGCTTCTGCTGGGGGCTAACCTGCGATGGATTAGTGTCCTGTCCAGCGGGAGTCACAGACTCTCATCCGCTTAGTACTAAAGAAAACCGGAAATAAGCGCCGGCCTTATGAGCTACTTGGCGCGGGAGAGGGGTTTAATTTCTAGCTCTAAATGATATACTAAGATGTATTTTTTCTCTAACCGATGTATTTGCCCTACATTTGCGTCAGTTCTGTTGCATCTAAGTTTGTTCTAATGATATCACTTTCAACATACTTATTTTCTCGACGTCACCAAGTTCTTTCGGAATGTTTCACAAAAACAGAAAAAAAAAACCAAGGAAACGATGATTTTACAGTCAGTTTGGAGCAAAAAGGTTCCCTGAACTGAATTAAGACTGAAACAACAAAAATATATGTGATCAAAATTGTGCATCTTAATTAAATACTAGACCAATTGTATCAACACAGGTTATGAAGCAAGCCACAGAAACATCAGCAAGCAGGGCATACTCATCGATCAAATACCGACCATGCAAAACTGGTTCTATTATTTTTTTTTAAATTAAGATTCGTTCGGTCACAGCTTTATCTGGCAGCATAATGACCTTTAACCTTGTATAAGAGAGACGCAGGGAATTGATGCGGATATTAGAAAAAGATAACTATTTTAATAAAAATATAGCAAATGATATTTCACTGACAAATTCAGCGCACTTCACATCAAATGATAACCAACTCACCTCTTTTTATCCTTGTGACCGTTCATCTTGGCAAAAAGCATTCTTAACACTCTTTCTCTCTGCTCCCACGTCAGATCGCCGACGTCAATCTTACCCTCCATCCCAGTCCACCGCTCGGCCTCCTTCAAATCATCAAATACATTGTTCGTACTGCTATCACTCGGTTTAAATGTCCGGACTCTGGGGTACTCTGCCCGACCGGTGTGTGCCTCAATCATGCGCTTTTGGTACGCGTTCTGTGCATCCCGTCTGTACAGTGCACTGTGCAAGCAAATAAAGTAATAGAGTCAATTTTCGTCAATCCTGCCAGCCAATTGTATTATTAATGAACTGTCTTGTTCTGTGACTATAGAGGTAGTAAGTGACTGAATCAGCAACAAGATTACTGTTGAGTCTCTGTAGCACAAACTTTCAAGGCGAAAGGACTATATACCGTCAAAAAATAAGCCTGCTTATAGTAAGCATATATTTTCTCGCTCTCTCCCCACCCCACGCTCCTTCCCTCTCATCTACTCTTTCTTTTTTAACGCTTGCGACGCTGACTTTCAGGGTTTGCTCTGACAAAGGGCTAACAGTCAAAACGTCAGCTTTGCACCTAACCTAACGGCCAAACCTATTTCCCTTTCCTAACGGTCGATGCCGCTTTTAGAATACATGATGTAAAAAATGATGAGCGGCGGCAAATTTAGTTGTTGAAATGAGAATGCTGGCGGCCCCGAGCTCAGTACTCTCCAGTATTTAAATTACCTGCGTTCTATGTAGCTTCTTTTATTTCTATTTAGTCTTTCTTTTAGAGTTAGGGTTTGAGTTTGGGTTAGGATTAGTATTGAGGTTGTATTTCCGGGCGCAACCACGACTTTGTTTCTTCATGTAAACGGCAGTGGCTGTTGTTCAAAATACCGCATTGGCTGTTACAAATGGCATTGACTACTTACGAAAGGAAAAATTAGTGTCGAAAAACATATCATATCAACGGTCCTTGTTAAATCACCTACCGATTAGCAGTTATTTCGTTCTTCACGTATTCTAGCGAGTCCAAGAAAAATCTTTCAATGTCCGTTCTCTGTAAAATAAAAAACATCAAACAAAATTTTTAAAGCGTTTTTGAAAAACCATAGCTGCTGAAATTAATTTTAAAACTGGTCTGCAAAGTTCACTCTAAAAGTCTCTAAAAGTGAAGAAAGGAGATAACACGCACCTGATCGAGAATATTCTTGGCCAGCCGTTTAATTCGGGTCATCTCCCGACTTTTCATTTCATTAACTCTTTGCAGTCTGGCGATTTCGGCCCTGAAATTTAAAATAAAATTAAAGATATTCAGTGCCGTCTGTGTTTTGTGGATTCAAATCCAGGAAAGATTACAAAACAATGCTTTAAAACTTTTAAAGACTGACGTGCACCTACCGCGATAATTTGCGTTTTGTCTATATTATTGCGAAGCTGTTACGGTTTTCATACATGTGAGTTAGTTTGGGAGCCTTAGCGATGGAAAATTTAGATGAAGATGAAATGAAGGTTGAAGAATCGGATTGTTCAATAGATATAGCGACACTTTTGCCGCGTGAAGGTCCGGTGCGGTATAATTTCTACAGTTCTTAGATAATACATAACTCGCTTTTAGCAAATGTACACCAAATTTAAGAAGTGTCGACCTGTTCTGGAAACTGAACAGTAAAACTTAAAAGATATGCCCCAAAAGACTTGTGGATAGCCGAAGACGTGTCACAGACGAGTTATAAGTTCCCCTCTCGGTCAGTTTAAGACGTTGGAAATACCACAGACTTTCCCCGTACGTTTTGAGCACATTCTGTTAATTTTTGTATGACATCCTTGTGTTTGATGACTTGTTGTGTTTTCGTATTGATTACTGTCTGCGAGTTTGTCTTGTGTCCGATTTAGAAAACCCTTTTAAACTAGTTAGGAGTAGATGGCCAGGGTTCATATCCAACATTCTACGGCACTCAAGTGTACGGTGGGTGCATGCCTTCTTTGCCACCACGAAGATCCATGCATGCACTGGAACTGAGCTCGTTTCACTTGTGGCCTTAAAGGAGCAAAGGGAACCCAGACGCTGTAGCGTTCCATTTAAGAACCGACAAGTCCAGCAAGCCAGACTCGACAAATAAACAAGTTTCCTGAACGACCTGTCACTTGTTGTCAACTTACCTACTAGCCTTAGTCTCCTCTCGGGCATTCCTAAGCAGCGTCATTCTCTCGTCCTCAAACTCCCTCACCACGTGGCTCAGGGACTGTTCTAATGTTTGCACTTTTTCTTGTAGCTAAGGTTTGAAAACAACAACAACAAATACAACAACATGACGCTCATACTTTTACGGAAGTCGCTATATATCCATACTAACAGGGAATATTGCTTAAAATATGCACAGTGAAAAAATCAAATTCATTTCCATTCATTAACGTATGGACTATTTTATTTTGTGATGAGAGGAGGATAGAAAATGATTTGCAATTGGACGTGTTTTTTTGTCCTGGGGTAGCACTTCAAAAAATAATGTGCAAAGAACATGCAACTGTTTTTCTTTTTCGCATTCATGTAATTGGGTATTTTTCCCCGGTGGTATACACCCTTACTAAGCTATATAGATAGGTATTTTCCCTGGTGGTATACACCCTTACTAAGCTATATAGATAGGTATTTTCCCCGGTGGTATACACCCTTACTAAGCTATATAGAT
>JANSTQ010172650.1:0-19977 GCA_026167885.1 Bergia puertoricense
CTCACTTCCGTTGACTGTAATCTACAAGGATATTCTTCTGATTATGGTTTTTACCTCACTTCCGTTGACTGTAATCTTCTCAATTTCTCAACATATACAATATAAATGTACAGTATGTCTCGAGTTTACACTTCTGTTTGAGGTTTGTTTGAGATCAGTTTTTGGCGATGCGTTTGGATTGTAATAGTAATATTTCACAAAATATATTGTTAAAATGTCTTTCGTGGCATTTTGAAGGAAAATTATTTCTGTAAAAAACACCAACAAAATGTTGCAAGTGAGAAATCAAAAGAGCTCATTTTTAGCAACAACTACTGGCTTAGTTATCAGTTATTTCAAGCCCTGAATATCTTTTAACTTGTTTGTTTCTTATCTTTTGACTTGTGTTCCAAAAATCTTTCTCTTCTTGGTTTTTAAAAGTACAAAAGATTCCAGTTTGTTTTCAAAGAAAACATCTTTGGTAACAATCCTTACAAACAAACAAACAAAAACAGACGGAAAAACAAACAGCGGAGAAGGATGTAAACGGTTTTATTACTTTTTCTGAGGAACCTAAAACTTTGTTATAACTTATAAGAACCCCCAAAAATGGGAATGATGAGAAAACTACAGCTGTTATTTGAAAACTTGACTTAAAGAACTCAGTAAATTGAATCCACGAATGACGGACGCAGAAGTGTTTGACGTTGTTAAGACAAGCCTGGAGTGTGTGTACACCATACAACCAGCTACTGGAAAGCCTATATCAGCGGCGAAACAAAAACAAGATGGCGACGAGGTATTTGTTACAACACGGGTGTGTAATCTAAGAAAGTATAAGGGTGTGTTTTTTGGTCTACTCCAAAAACGGAGTAGCACTCTGAAATGGAATAACTTGTCCTTTTGAGCTTGCTCCAGTTTACTCTATGGAGTTCACTCGGTTTTACTCCATCTCTGAGGATGGAGTAAATAAGAGTACACCAGCTATAAAGTATTCAGAGAAAGGAATTGTGTTTTTTGGATCTTGCTTGTTCTTCCGATCGTCAGTGCTTTGATAACAACACTTGTCAATTGCAACACACCACCCAGGTCACGCAACCAGGATAACATGTCACTTCATTTTGAGATATTGTATTTTTCTTGATTGTTACCTCAGTTATATCCTTGTTTGCTTCAAGAGGATTATTCCATTTTCAGATAAACATTACTGTAAAAATTAAAACGTGGTCCGTTAACTATTTTAAATGAAATTGATTTACATGTACATGTACAGAAAGCTAGATTCTCATAAGATCACTGACTTATTTCCTAATATCTGTTTATTTTCTATCTTGCACATGATTTCTTTGCTGTCACAATCAAAAAGATTAAAGAGGCTCTTTTATGGTTGAGCCATTGAAGTTTCCGAGTCTTTTTCAGTACTTTGACTTTTGTGTTATTTGTCCAAAGAATTTTAAAGAAAACATCTTAATCGACCAAAAAGACCGTTGAAGAATCACGTATGTCCAGGGTTGAAGTATTTTAAGCCAATTTATTACTTTGTGTTCTGACCCCGAACACCGCTGATAACACGATCCATAACAAGACAAATAATACAATCCAACTTAATCGCCGTCTAAAACAGATCATCCGTACTGTTTGCCTGTCGAATAACTTAGATTGGTATCTGAACAGTGTCTGTTTAAAGATATCTTGGCTTATAACTGCGTTTTCTTGTCAATAAAGTTAAAAGCTTGCGCAAAGCCATGAAAGTGCCCTTTTAAAAGTTAAAATTAGATCTTAGAAAACTGCTCGTAAAGTGATACAACGTCGTGTAGCTCAGAAGACTAAAAGGTTACGAACCCTGCTTTATTTTAAAGGGGTCTGAGCAGCTGGTTTAGTTTCTTTTGTGTTGCATTTCAACGTTATTATTTACAGTATTGTGTTGTTGCAGGACAAGGACTCTGACGCTTTAATCAGCCAATCACTTGAGAGTCTGAATCAACTTTTAAAAGAAGGTTTACTTAGGGACCCAGTACCCAGTATGCTTCATGATATTTTTAAGGTAAAATACTAGTAGAACGAGTGTGATAACGTTCACTCATAATATGCCTTCCTCAGTCCCTTGTCTTTGTTCGTGAGCTTTTTTTCTTTCTGTCTGTTTTGTTTTTATCACGTGTTGTTTATACTGTAAGCTTGGTCAGTTTCATTTAGTGTGTTATAATCAAACTTTATAAAATGTCTGCGTGTGTCTTCAGACTGATATAAATACGAGCACAACAGAAGAGTAAAAGGAACACGAGACAAATCTGAGTATTTCCATTGCATTCGAAATGAATATATTTAGCCTCTGATATCATAGTTCACACTACTCCTGGAATTCCTCGAAAACTCCTGGAATTTTGTAATTTTCTTCCAGGGCCCTGGAAATCTCCTGGAAAAACAGTTATTTTCCGCGTACTCCTGGAAATCTCCTGGAGAATAATGGAGAATAATTCTGTACTATATGAAACAACCTTCAGATTGCCGAAGCAACTGAATTTCAAGAAGATTTTGATAATTTTTGCGGGATTTCTGTTCTGTTTCTCTTGAAAAGGTTCAGAAACCTGGCGATTCTTGTGGTGGCGTGAGACCAACGATGCATTTATTTAATAAACCGTGATCACCAATCAGTACGAACCATGTGATATGGGCGTTAGCTCTGCTATCCTTTAACCAATCAGAGTGTTATACACATGCCCCATTTACAATCATAAATGATGTCATAAGTACAATGCAACAGTTATCACACTTTCCAGTTCATACTTTGTTTTCTCTTTTATTTAGTTTATCTCGTCAGCAATTGTTCTTATTCTTCATTTGACACATCCTGCATATCAAGATGTAATATTGAGTGACTACCATGGATACACCCCTCAAAGGGCTTTTACCACCTCAAAGAACTCGGGCAACTGCAAACTAGGCTGCATAATTTTACCCAAAGAACAAACGAGCTGTTTTAAGACAGTTTTTCCCATTACATACCTTTTTAATATGTAGTGTTTTATTAAGTAGTTTCACAGTCATAAGGTAATGTAATCTTTTAGTTTTTATAGGAGTTTTGTCTAGCCTACAAATTTTCATTTTTTGCATTGCAAGGTAAGAATGATTCCATATAAGTTCATAGTTGAAATTCGTAGGCTTCTTAGTTTTTAGCCTACAAATCTGAAGTTTGTCCCACCTTTTCGCCATTTGTAGGTTTACCATCTTGTTACTGTTCTTTTTGTCAGCATATAGAGCAGCCCTGGTTGTTATCTATTCACGATCACGAGCGAGATCGAGCCATCCACACCACTTCATTTGTACTGAGTACATTCCATGACAACATGCTTGTCACCGTTGGTGGAGTAAGTATCCATGACAATCGGAAGTAGTTTCCATGACAACTTGGCCATCACTATTGTTTAGGTAGGATAACTGCTACTCAGTGTTGGTGGAGAAAGTTTAAAGGGAATCTTTCACGGCTGAATCACTGGATTTGATCTTTTCCCAAAAATTTTTAAGGTATTTATCCAAAAACGTTTAATGAAAACATCTTAATCCTCTAAAAAGACAGTGATCAATCACTTCTGTCAAGGTTTTATGCATTTTAAAGTGATTTATTGTGTTCCGACCCGGAACATAAAAACTGATAACTACAATCCAACTTAATCGCCGCCTAAAACAGACCATCTGTGCCATTAGCCTCTTGGAAAACTTAGATTGGTATCCGAACAGCGTCTGTTTATAGTTATTCATATTATTTTTAGCCAGAAACAGTTTTCTTGTCCATAAAATCTCAAACATGCACAAAGCCGTGAAAGAACCTCTTTAAGTATTAGCCACTGCTGGTATAATAAGTTTCCATAACCTTTCAGCCATCACTATTGTTGGTATAAGGCAACTGCTAGTCAGTTCTTTAATTAATCATTTTGTATAATGTTAAAATCCCCCTTTCTGATCTCGTAAGCTCCAAAGAACATTAAATCGGTTGACATTTTTCCTCCAACCCCACCCCCCTATCCTACAAAATAAACGTCTAATCAGTTCCTGATCAGATCTTGGTTAAGACCCCATTTGGTTGTTTACCTTCCATTCCTTAACAGTTACATGACTGTACCTCTTTCACTCGATGTTACACTATTGTTGCAGACATTATTATTTTTCTGAAAGACATTGCTGATGATATATACTCATTTCTGAAGTTGTAACTTGAAGTGCTAAATTTGGGCACTGCCTGTGGTTTATCCTTTCAGAAGCCAATGGTATTTGAGTCACTAGGAAATCTGCTTGCTCGTCTTGTACCAAGGTGTACAGACCCTCTGATCAGAGTTCGTCAGACAGCTATTGACTGCGTCCAGAGAGTGTTGAGAATTTCACTGAGATACGAAGGTAGAGATAATTTATAAGACGCACTTGCAATGAAAAACATTTAGTTAAGTGCAGGGCATAAAAATGAAATTATTTGAAAATGTTTCATACTTTTAAATATTGTTTGTCTACGGCTAAGTACATGTATGTATCGGTAACTGTTTTTGTTGTTTTTTTTAAACAGTTTTAATTATTAGTCAAATACTAGTTAGACCTGTTTATGCTTTTGAAATTGTAATATGTGATAAACGTTGTAACAGTTTGATCTTATTGTTGTATTTTTAAATACTTGTTGCACAGCTACTCATTCAAGCTCTAAGCTCCAGTTTGAGTCATTTTTGTAAAAATGTAAACTAATGTTATTTTATCTTATCATGTTGCTAAAAAGTGTTTTTCCTGGTTTGAATGCAAAACAATACAATGTAGTGCAGTGCAATAAAATGTAGTTGTTGCACAACTAACAAAATTACCACTGGAGAATTTTTCTGGAATCTTTACATTCTGTGTTAGATATGAACAAGTCAAGAGCATACATCGCACTTCTGAGATCTAACTAGTAAAGAAACTGACATCAGTTAATTGAAAGTAACTATGAAACTATCTTCTTTTGCATTTACTAGGTTTTGCAGCCGACAGCAAAGATGATCTTGTTGATGCGCTATCCACTTTGAAAGAGAGGGCATCACAGGAAGATGCTACCATCTTGTTTAGTGTTGCAAGTGATCTGTCCAAGGTAGGTGACAGCACGTAGCCTGCAGCGTTGGATGTTCTTATTTATGGGCAGAAAAGTTGCAAATCACACGATTTTGCTTACCTTGCGCCGTATTTTGGACACAGAAGTAAAGGAGAAGAAGATACTGAGTGGAAAAAAAATTAAAGGAAGGGAGTCGGTAAGGGAAAAATATGGATGGAGGAGGGAAAGAGGATAAAGACTGCCAGCAGCTTGAGCTACGCATACATGTATGTTGTTCATATTAAACAAAATAAAACAAACCACAAACCGTCATTCTGCTAAAGTGAACACAATTGTTCTTGCAGTCGGAGATTTTTTTGTACTGCTGTTATTCTGTGCAAAATTGTAGTGGCAAGTTTCAAGTAATAAGTGTGAATAACATTTACAGTTATTTGTACATCAAATCCTCTAATAAAATGCAGGTTTTCAGGTCATCGTGTTCTGTCATCATCACCATCATTATTTCACCTTCATCAATATCATCATTATCATCATTCTTGGTAACATTATTATTATTATTGTTATTATCACTACCACCACCGTCATTGTCATTAGCATAACTATCTTGATTAACATCATCATGTTTTATACCTGCTCTTTCGTACTCTACTTGCATATAGGTTCTTGCAAAGAAGATCCCAAGTGACCAGATTTCATCATTTGTGAGTACGCTTCAAGAAGGTTTAACAGACACACAGAACCATAGCTCCAGTGGCGCTTGCGTAGTACTAAACAGCACAATGAGGATCCGTGGCCATGAACTTAAAAAAGAAGTAAGACTGAAACTCAAATTATGTTTCCATACTTATGATTTAAGAGTCGACTGATAGATGATGAGAATGACATTGATAAGGAAGGTGACTGGTTTCCAGTTATAGTCTGCTGTTTATTGTTTGTTTTATTGTTTGTTTGAGCCTGGCTGACATTGAGAAGCAAGGTGACTGGTAAATGAAGATTTCTTTCCAGTTATTTTTAATTGTTCAAGCCTGGCCAAAATTGACAGTGAAGGTGATTGGTAAATGGAGATTCATTATGAGTTATAGAAAATCATTTGTTAGTAATGAAAGTGACTGGTAAATGGAATTTATTCTCGGTTATAACAAATTAATCTAGCCTGGCCAAGATTGCTAAGGAAGGTTGACAAATGGAGATTCTCTCCTAGTTATAGCCAGATGTTTGAACGTGGTCAGCATTGAGGAAATTGTTATGGTAAATGAGGATTCTTTTCCAGTTATTGTCAATTGTTTGAGCCAGGCCAACATTACGAAGGAAGGCGACTGGTAATGGAGATTCAATTCCAGTCATTGTCAGTTTTCAGTCCTTTCAACACTGATAAGGAAAGTGATTCGAAAATGGAGATTTTTTTCCAGTTATAGCCAACTGTTTGAGCCTGGCCAAGACTGAAAAGGAAGGTGATTGTTAATGGAGGTTCATTTCCAGTCATCGACAGTTGGTCACTCCTGGTCAGCATTGAGAAGAAAGTAGCTGACGAATTGGAAGAACAAGGAAGGTTATTTGTAAATGGAGATTAATTTCCTGTTACAGTCAATTGTTTGAGCCTGGCCAACATTGAGAAGGAAGGCGACTGGTAATGGAAATTCAATTCCAGTCATTGTCAGTTTTTCAATCCTTTTCAACACTGATAAGGAAAGTGATTCGTAAATGAAGATTCTTTTCCAGTTATAGCCGACTGTTTGAGCCTGGCCAAGAGTGAAAGGGAAGGTGATTGTTACTGGATGTTCATTTCCAGTCATTCACAGTTGTTCAATCCTGGTCAACATTGAGAAGAAAGTAACTGACGAATTGAAAGGACAAGGAAGGGTATTTGTAAATGTAGATTTTTAAAATTTCCTGTTGTAGTCAACTGTTTGAGCTTGTCCAACATTGAGAAGGAAGGTTATTTGTAAGTGGAGATTAATTTCAATTTGTAGTCAATTGTTCGAGCCCAGGCACCTGATCAACATTGAGAAGATGCTGCTGCAGCGGCTAGAAAGTGCTCTTTGAAGCGGCATTTACCTTTTCAGTCATCAAAACATAATGATGTCGAGTTGTGCTAATTGATTTACATACTTTATTCTTTGGGAAAAAAGGTGGCAATTGTCCCTTTAAAGTAGTAGTGTTTTCTCAAATTTTCACAGCACCAACAACTCCGATTTCCGGCAATGCAAAGTAGAGACCGAGGTAATACTAGTGAGTGCTCGAAATATCTCTCCCCAAGATGTTTCTAGATGTCTTCTGATTCAAATCTGTTATTTTGAAAGGTAAACAAAATACTATCCAGTGTCCATGATAAGTTGAAGGGCATCACACATCCACAAACACGAACTGGTACTCTGAGGTCAATGAGAACACTTTGTTCTCATCATTTGATTCCATTCATTACCACGATGTTGGATTTCCCTCTGCCGTATGATCAGTAAGTATTATACTGGTTGTATCAAAGAAATGATGGTGTCTCAAAATCATGAGGAAGTTGTAATTCTAGTTGTGTTTTTGTTGGCAAAGGCAATAAAATTTAGGAATAAACTTAGCTGTTAAACTCTACTTCAAAGCCATCCAGTTATACTTGTAAGCATACCCCCAAATGAGATATTTGAATTTATTTTCAACTCAAGAAATAAAAACTCTTAATTTATTCTTGCAAGAATTGTTACTATAGGCTCGCGTTTTTTTATTATTTATTCTTTCTCGATTTATTAATAGAGCTGCAGACTTTGCCTGAGTCTGCTTAAGTATGAAATCAAACTGTTTAGGGACTTAAATTCCATTTATACCTGAGATGCTGTACGAATCTTTAGAAATTTCTTGTGACCCAACAAATTGTGATACGAGGAGACATGAATAACTTCCAACAAACAGCAAATTAAATATGTTACAGTCAGTGGAAGTGATGTGAAAACCGTACTCAGAAGAACTTTGTTGCAGTTTTTCAAGATTGTGGCGAAGTTCTGGACAAAAATCAAGATCTATTTTCAAGAACATTTTGGAGACGACAGCAAGTCGGCGGATCTTTCTCCTTCAAAAATTATTTATTTCCTTTCAAATACTCGGACTGAAAATCCATGAAAGACAAAGCAATTGTAACAAAATGTTGTTTTCAAATACCGAAATAACGGATCCAAAAGATGGTTTAAATGTAAGTTGAGCCTTTTTATTATTTCACCGAGAGGAACTTTAGAAGTAGACGGTTGAACTTTCTAGCTGCAATTTTGATATTTACAACGAAATTCTTCTGATTACGGTTCTCACGGCACTTCTGTAGATTGTAACACTCAACATAAATTAATTACATATTAATATGTTTCATTATGTTATCATGTTATGTGTATTTGATCAAATTCAGACATGTTGTGGAAATCTGGAGAACACTGGCCGGCGATCCCAATCTGTCCCTGAGTATATTTGACTACCTGCTGGACCTGGTGACACGGAGCCTGCCCTATCAGGAGAAACCCAATCCAAAACGCACAAAGGAGACCATCAGAGTAGCTACCATGCCCCCTGTTGCGGTAGGTCTGACTCACACCATCTTAATCTTGTCCACAGAGCCCATGTTACAGGGCCGGAGGAATACGGGGATGGCTAGGCAGGGGTCCCCCAAACTTTTCGGTGCCTGTAAAACTTTAGAGAACGTTTTTCACTTTCAAAACCCTATTTTACCTTATTTAGTTATTCAACTCCCCCATCCCCCAATCAAGAAAACTGTATCTCCCCAGCTTAACATTGCTTCCTACGGACCTGTCTTGCACATACCCAACAGGCCATAGGTATAATGTGGGCATTGAGTAATAAGATTGGCGCCACTTGCTCACTTGTTTTCCTTTCAGAATCCTTAGTTAAGCATGAAAATTTAATGAAAAACTCGTCAGGTGTTGACATAACAGTATGACTAAAATTAATATTGCTTAACAAAATAATATGCAATCATTAGCAAGCCATCGGTAATTGTGATACTGTAAACTTCCTAATATACACGTAAGCCAATGGTGTTATACCTTTCAAAACATCTTGTAATAAACTTACATTCGGAGTGGTTTTATGTTCAGGGGGACTTATATTTGGAGTTAAAGTCGCATTTCAAAAATTGGTTGGACGTGTCTCTCAGCAGCAGACACAAATTTACCCGTTAAATGACCATTATATAAACGTTTCTTGTAGCACTGCCTTCTAATACTGGATTCTGGAGACTTTAGAATGAAAGAAAACTCCAGATTAGTGAAAACGAATTATTTTGTGTGGCACAATATTTTTGTCTATAACTTCCATCTTTGCTCAAAAATCCAGTTTGACCTTAAATGATAAACTGCAGTGATGCAATCTACTCATATCTGTACCATTCTCAAACTTTCTGTTAGATTATTTATTTTTATTGTTCGTTAGGTAAAATCTACTTCTTTATACAGTACATTGTAGTCTTTTAGACTGTGTACAGATTTGGTGCCTAGTAATGGTGTTTGAGCACGGGAACCAGTCTGAACGTCATTTCTTCTTAATTCCTGACAGTGTGTGATTTTCTGAAAACAGTTCTCAGATATGGACACTGCATTGAGAAGGAGAACCTTGAGCTTTTTCGGAAAAAATTTGATGTGAAAAAAGAAAAAATGACGTTCAACTGGATAAGGTTTTGTTTATTTTATTAGAGACCTTAAGATTTGACTTCAACGCTGAGTTTGGCTGATCTAGCATGACCTAATTCGTGGCTGGATCATGCAAGTTAAATTATTGTTGGGTCAAAATCCTGTCACCAGTATGTGTCCTCTTGTTTACTGCAAGAATTGCTGAAAACGTCTATAGTCAACATTACAAACTCAAGAACTGGTTGTCGTCGTGAAATCTGAAGGTCTCTGTATCAAAGAAAGAACAACATTCGGACCAGTTCCCATTGACTACAACCGTTTCTGGTCTGGACGATGTCTTGTTTAATGTCAGTAGTATTATAACATCCTCCTGAAGTACTATTTGCTTGAAGCAGTCTATTTTATTTATTTGTTATTTATTTATTATTAATAACGTTTGCATCGGGAGCTCAGGAAATAGGAATTACAGTCCCTCCCAGGCAGGACTCCTCCATTCAGCGAGTCTTAATTCTCATCCCGATCGATCCTTTAACGAAAAGGGTTTGACCTTAGTTTTTACAATATCATCTCTTTTTATCATGAAAATTACCTTGATGCATTGGACAAAAAGTACGAGTGCAAGGCTCGGGGTTTTTGTTATACACTTGCATTGTTTTCTGTTTACACAAGGAAAGCATTTGATGCAAATGCAAGTGCAACAAGAAGGAAAACTTTTAAAACTTGCACTTGTGCTTTCTCCACATACATGCTTGCGTCAGATCCATTTTCATGGTGAACTAAATATCACTTTGTTGTTTGCTAAAGCCAAGCTTTATAACACAAGTTGTGGTGCTGTGAAGGAATCCACAGCCTGAAATAACATCCTCCTGAAGTTCCGCAAAGTTTATATATGATAATTGTATCAGCCATCACCCCTGCACCAAAACACATGTAGACACTCAGTACAAGACAGCCTCTCCCCATCTCTGTTTTGTTTAGATCACGTGTAGCCTAACTGAGATGTTTCGAGCAGAAGAAACAACAGAACTTGTGTTGGAGCACTTTCACCGGCTGTTCCCCACAGTATTACTTCGTATTGGTACTTGTGTTGGACTGCACCCCCCTGAACCACCACAAACAAAAAAGAAGGACAAGGAAAAGGCCCCACATATTGACCCACTAAAGTAAGCATATGAGACTGGACCCCTCTGAACCCCCAGTGGTCATCTCAGTAATTACTAATTTTATCTTTTGCAATAGTTCCTTAAAATTGAAGAAAAGAGCAAGGTAAAATATCTATAAATAACTGCTGTTCAGACCCAAATCTAGAGCTTTGAAGAGACAATTGATACAGATGGCCTGTTTTTGGAAGCGACTAAAGTAGATTGACAGAGGTTATTTGTCCTCGTGGCAGCTCCATCTTCAATATTTTGCATTGACATAATTGTTTTTTTTAATTTTCTGGCAGTAAATAACGAGTTAGAAGCAATGAAGCAGTGAATAGCAGACGTCCACTCTGTATAAATTGCCCGGCCCTAGCCCTTTCGTCGCAACGCCGTGTTTTAATTAACTTCTAAAAAAGTGAAACTTATAAGGATTTACTACGGTCTTTCTTCACCCTCACAGCCATTACACAAAATTTATGTCCTACTATTAATTATTGTTCTGTTTTTTTGTCATGGCACAGTTGTGCTATTGAGTGTATGAAGGAGCTGCTAGGCCGATGCCAGTACGACAAGCTGAAGGCCTGTATTGAGGCGGAGGAAGGCTGGAAGCTGTTTGAAGATGAGAAAACGTATCCAGATGGCATTACCATTGTTGCAAGGTATGGTGTTCAATTTGATTTCTGCTTCTGATAAAAGGTTAGCTAATACTATGGTTTGTATAACAATATCCGGTACGGAGTTGTGATGTTTATAGAGCTCTTTGTGCAGCTTATCCATGTTTGAGTTTGTGTGTCTGTCTGTCTGTCTTTCTAAACACTGGAGACCAGCTTTTGAAATAAATTCCTTGGTTTTATTGCATCAGCAAGTAAGCTAAAAATATGGTTTTGATCAACAAGGATTGATTGTTTTAGCCAGCTGATGTTTTATGCTTTTATCCTGCATTATGAGCATTTGAAAACAGTTTTGAATACTTATTTTCAATGACGCAAAGTTATTATTTATCGTTAATAATATATTGATTGATCATGTTCTAAATAACTCTCCAGATCCTTGTTTTAATCCCTGTCAGTCTGTCTGTCTGTCTGTCTGTCTGTCTGCTGTCTTACTGTCGATTTATTGTGTTGTACAGAGCCGTTCAGATCCTTGTCCTGATCTTTATCAGTCTGTCTTAATGTGTGTGTTTGTCCTTGTCCATCTGTCTGTCTGCTTGTCAGTCTGTTTGTCTGTCTGTCTGTCTGTCTGTCTAACTGTTGATTTGTTGTTTTACAGAGCCCTTTGCGCAGCAGCTCCCCAACGTGTACCAAAGGTGGTCAGTTACCTCAATCCATCCATGTCAAGTGCATACGATGCCCAAAGGATAGTGGTGGCTGCACTGTTTGCAGAGGTATTTGTTGTGTCTACATGTACATGTACTTGATGGATCTTTGGAGCTTAATAATATTTCCGAGTGTTTTCCTTTTTTAAATAAAAGCTTCTATTATTATTATTATTGTTGTTGTTGTTAATGTTATTATTATTATTATTGTTGTTGTTGTTGTTGTTGTTGTTAATGTTATTATTATTATTATTATTATTGTTGTTGTTGTTGTTAATGTTATTATTATTATTGTTGTTGTTGTTAATGTTATTATTATTATTGTTGTTGTTGTTGTTAATGTTATTATTATTATTATTGTTGTTGTTGTTGTTAATGTTATTATTATTATTATTGTTGTTGTTGTTAATGTTATTATTATTATTATTATTGTTGTTGTTGTTAATGTTGTTATTATTATTGTTGTTGTTGTTGTTAATGTTATTATTATATTATTATTATAATTATTGTTGTTGTTGTTGTTAATGTTATTATTATTATTATTATTATTATATTATTATTATTATTATATTATTATTATTATTATTATTATTGGGCGTATCTTAAAATCTCATGATCATTGCGTTGTACACTTTAACCCTGGACTTGAACGTACACATAATTTCTGAACCCTATAAAGTCAAGATTGGACAGAAAAGCACTCAAAATTAATATTTTGATATTCGCGTCACTCAGTTGCTCGACTATTATTTTCCTGTGGTGAAAATCTAAGTTTTTTTGGTTCGCGGTCAGTACACAGATACAATTGCATAAATTCTTGGTTTTATTCATGTTTGCTTTTCAGCTCATCAATCAACGATGTGGCGGTAATCTGGACCTTGTGGAGGTGCTGATGAACAGCTTGCTGGGAAGACTGGTGGACTCGTCGCACGTCGTGCGCAAGTACTGCATCCGGGGACTTGGGAATATCTCCACTGCTGGAGATGCTCAGGTAGGAGTGGCACTGGCACTAGTGTAGCACAAGGTCACAGTGGTTTAGTGAAGCCGGTTGTTTCCCTGTAGCGCGCTCTCATCTTACTTGCAGCAGCTTGTTTTCCACTGACTTCCTATTAGATCTGAATGTAGTATTGGTTATAAAGTCCCCTTAATCATCAATACAGCTCTTTCATGGTTTTGTCCCGGATTACATTTTGATTTGTTTACGTGTAAGCTTGGCTATACTTTTTAGATCATCCAATCAGATCTTGTTGTCCGGACTAATGATCAAATACTGCATCATATGGTTATAGACGGATCTACACACCAAGACTTTGAAACTCTCTTCTCTATAACATCAGCGCAGACGTTAACAATTAGATCTAAGTTAAAAGATACATGTATCAATAAGTTGCTTTTTTTAGTTCGTTTATATTGTAGCACAGAAACTTTTCAGTTTTCTTGTTAGTCTAAACACTTGTAAGAGTATTGAGTCCAGCATAATGCTCATAAAACATTTGATTGTTTTTTGGCTTATAGTTAGCAATTAGAATACGAGCTAGCATTTGTACGAGTACATACAGTTAACGAGACGAAGCCTCATTGATTACAACAGGGTTTGTCACGGTATTTTAGTCTTTAGAATTGTCAGTGAAGTCTTGAAAAGTCTTTGAATTTTATTGAAGAGCCAGTAGTCTTGAAAAGTCTTTAAAATTCAGTTTCGTATCATCTTGTGACTTCTATACCTAGCCCACAGCGACATTGATGGTCATTTGCATTGGTTTTCTTAGAGACCAGTTTCACCTCGAGGACTGCACAGCGTACTCGGCAGTGCAGAAAAGTCGTGGAAAAGTCTTTGAAACTGTTAAATACTAACTGTAGTCAGTAGTTTAAACTTTGGTTTCACAGTGCAAGGATAGATTTTACTTTTAAGCTTTCGATTCTAATTCGAATCTTAATCACAATAGTTGTGGTCACGCTGTCGTGGTTTTTCAACCTTCGACACACGTGACCACAGGAGGCGGTCCCAGGAGTGGCGTAGCTGGTGTCTGCCCTGGTCGCGGTTGAGGTCTGGTCTGTTAACTCGAATGTAGATAGCCTCTCGGATTCCACGTCTGTGTCAATCCTGCTCACTGCCGAGAACTTCGACGTTATCTACACTCTACTGTTACATACTAAAACTCTTTAAAAGTCTTTGAATTGATTGAGTTCTTGAAACTATCAACACTATACAGTATCTCCTATAGAAACAATAGCGAGTGTTCTAATTGTTCAAGTAGAACTTAAACGTGCTCTGTTCACAAAAGTTATGAATCTTTTATATTTTCAATCAATTTACATATAATTAGAAACAAAGTAATGACATACTTCAAATCGATGCCAATTGCGCATGCAGAATGCATTTTTGTTTATTCAGTGAATATATAGTGTAGACTAATTGTTAACTGTTTTTCTTTTGACAGATCGAGAAGTACTCGACCACAATTCTGTCTGCGATGATGGCCGGTATGGATGACAAGTATGATATTGAGGATGAGATCACGCTGGAATCCATGTCTGGTCTCGCCAAGATACTCGCTAAACTAGACGAGAACAATGTCAGACAGATACTCATTAATATCTGCCTCAGAATACGACCGTGCTTTGGGAAGGTACATCAGACTTAACTGCTTTCAGCTTTTGATTGGTTCATAAGGGTTAAGCTTTCAGATTGAGAAAGGTGATGGTGGCGATGGTGACCATTATTTTTATTATTTTTAACATTATTATTATTATTAATTTTGTTATTACTATTATTACTGACCATTTATCTAAATGCCCCTCTGTCTGTCTGAGGTGTTTGCCATCTTTCCTCTCTTATAGTCGCATCCCCAAAAGAACTACAGTCTGTAACTTTATGTGGTTTCGCAAGTAACTTGAGCACAGCTCAACTGACTAATTCAGCTAGCTCATAAAAATCAATTGCATGAAAAGAGTGCGAAGTTACAAATTTAATTATTTTACAAATAGCATACGTTGCACATAAATCCCGCTGGCGAGTTTCGGGACGCCAGAAACATGTCTCAATAGATCCACGGGACACTATTGTTTGTCCCGCTCGAATCCCTAGATCTCGCGTCTCGAAGCGATCGTGATTTGGTATGTTACCCGGGGACAATACTGTAAATACAGTTTCTTAAACGAGATCTTTATTGTGCCACTCGTCCACAGGACAAGGCGGCAGTTCGGGCAGCAGCCTTTACTGTCTTTGGGAAGCTGTCTCGTTTTGGTGATGGCCCCTCCAAGGTCCCCTTCCTCGAACAAATCCACACCAACTTCATCAGCGTCCTGCTGCACATGAACGAAGAACTGGAAGTGACAAAGGTAAGTGGAGAATACAAAGAATTATAATTACTATTAATGACATTCTACTAGAACTTGTGAGTAGTCCTCTTTTGTCGCCGTTGTGCTATATTTTGGTCAGAAAAGAAACAAAGCATGAATGGTGTTTCCAATTACAGTCAACAGGAGTAGCGTGAAAACCATAATCAGAAGAATTCCGTGATAGATTTCAAAAGTCCAGACGGCAAGTTCAAAATTCAACAGTCTGCTGCCACCTTTCAGTCAAAAAAAATGAGAAGGCTCTGACTTACCCTCAAATCATCTTTTGGACCAATTATTTCGATATTTGGAAAAGAACATTGTGCTACGCTACAGCAATTTTGTCTTTCGTGGATTTTATATCAGAGTGTTTGGAAGGAAATAAATTAATTTTGAATGAGAGAGACCCGCCGACTTGCCGCCGTTTTCAAAATGTTCAATTTTCTCTACACAGTGTTGAAAACTACAACAAACTTCTTTTGAGTACGGTTCTCACGCCACTTCCGTAGATTGTAAGAACGTTTATGTCAGTCAATTCACTCTCATGATATCAGAACACGAGATTAAGGATTAAGGATTTCATGTTATACTTTAAATGCCACATAGGACTTTGCAGTATCCCTCTTGATAAATTTGTTAAAGCTAGAGTTACAGTTAAAAGCTACGTTGCGCTTGATTGGTTCGCTGTTTCTGTTACACTGCAATTAATATGTTGAGTTGTGTTTGCCAGTGAGCCAGTCAAGTACACGCTATTAATAGTATGCTGTGTTGTGTTTTTCAGGCATGTAAGGGTGCCCTGCGGCTGATTGGCCCATTGCTGGGTTCTACTGCTGTTAATGACATGTTCCAAAAGCACTTGTTGGAGGAAGGTCACCTGCACTATGGAGAGTTTATGAACGACCTGTCCAGACTGATTGTAAGTAATTCGTGATAAATTTTAAATGGATATTCATCATGATGGTGACCAATATTCATCATGATGGTGACCAGTATTCATACTGATGGTGACCAATATTCATCATGATGGTGACCAGTATTCATACTGATGGTGACCAATATTAATCATGATGGTGACCAGTAATTCATAATGCTGGTGGCCAATATTCATAATGATGATGACCAGTATTCATAATGATGGTGGCCAATATTCATAATGATGGTGACCAATATTAATCATGATGGTGACCAATATTCATACTGATGATGACCCATATTCATCATGCTTGTGACCGATATCGTACTGATGGTGACCGATATCGTACTGATGGTGACTAATATTCATACTGATGGTGACCCATATTCATCATGCTTGCGACCGATATCGTACTGATGGTGACCGATATCATACAGGTGGTGACAAATATTCATACTGATGGTGACCGATGTTCATCATGCTGGTGACCAGTATTAATCGTGATGGTTAACCGATATTCATCATAATGGTGACCGATATTAATCATGTCATACTGATGGTGACTGATATTCATACTGATGGTGACTGATATTTATCATGATGGTGACCGATATTCATCATGATGGCAACCAATATTCATACTGATGATGACCAATATTCTTCATGATGGTGACCGATAATCTTCATGATGGTGACCGATAATCTTCATGATGGTGATCATTATTAATCATGATGGTTACCAGTATTCGTATTGATTATGACTGAGGGTGATCGATACTCGTACTGATGGTGACTTTTTGACTTTTTCTCAGATTGCCGATTTTCCTGACAAGATGGGTTTCTATGTGATGGGCTGTGTCTCGTTCTTCAAAAGTTCGAGAGATGACATAAAAGCCAATTCAGCCATGTTTGTTGGTGAGCACAGTTATTCTGTTTCCATCATTGTCCATGTTTGACCACCCTTGATGCTCATCCTCTCACATCTTTAACTTCTTACAGAAAAGAATAACTCGTTTTTGATTTGAAACTATTCAGTTACAGTTTGTGTCAAACTACTAGCCATTAACTAACCATTTTTATACCCCCCCCCCCCCCAGTAAGCCTGCCTTTAGGATTCTAAGTTCACAGTACTCGTGTTAATAGGTGAATAAATAGAAGTTCATAAGAGTTGTATGTGAGAACAGTACTTACAGATGATCGATCAAAATCATAAACCCTAACACCTTGAGTTTTACCCAACCATTTGTGTCAGGCTCGACCTTCCATATTGCGCAATGTAAGTGTCTTGACTTTAACATTTGCCACACTGGTCTGGGCTGAATCCAACAACCGTATAATATGATTGCGTCTTTTTTTTTCAGGTTTTCTTCTAGGAAATCTTCCATTAGACAAACGAGACGAAATATCTAAAGATCACGTGTGTGGAGGTGGGGTTTCTTATGGTTTTCAGTCTGGCAGCATCAGTAGTAATGATAGCTTTATTGTTTGCAAGAACAGTGAATGTGGAATAACAGTGATGGTAAAATAATTCTGAACAAACCCAATAACTACAGTTATAACAAAAATAGCATTACTTTTATTTCATAGGGAATATGGTAAACATAAAAATGAAAAGAAACTTAGATATAGAATATTATACATCGAAATGTCACTGGTTTCACAGTAATACTATAAACTAATTGCGATTCTGAGCCGGTGATTCCACATTATATCACGTCTCTCTCCCGAAGCTAAAATGTTAACTGTATAGCGATACTACATGTACTTTCATTTAACTTAACATTTCTCTTATGATTCAACTGAACTGAGTATAAATACAAATTTATGTTTACTTTTACAACTTGCTGTTTCTATTCTTTAAAATTTGGTCTAAAATTTTTCTTAAGCGCGTAAAAGAGAGCCAGCAAAAACCTGTCAAAAAAGACATACCTCCTGCTAATTTAAGATGTTTTGAACTCAATAGTTGTGTTAGTTTGTGTAGCATATGATAGCTTTGATAGGTACTGACCTTGAATGGTCCTTTGATATGCAAGAATCTGATGAATGAAACTAGAAGTACAACGCAATAAGTCTTTTCTAGGACGTTTTTACATAATATCATTGCTGGCACTGTTTTTGTGTTTCATTGTAACAAGAAACCGAAACTCAAACATGTACTTTAACTTACAAACGAAACACTGTTGTCGTTGAGTTGAAGAAACAGCAAGATAAAGGTTGGAAAACGCAAGCTGGTCATTCATTTGAACGTTCATTAGATTTGATATCTACGTTAAACGATAATATGATAATAATAATAATAATAATAATAATAATAATGATAGTAGTAATTATAGCAATGATAATGACAATGATACTGATGTTGGTGATGCTGATGCTGATGATAATGATGAATTTCAAAAGTACCAGTGAACCACGCTTTACAGATAGAATGAAAAATAAAATTGAAATAGAGCCAAATAAGCACTGCACACACACACACACAGGCACAAAAGGAAAATCAAAACTTATGATTTCCCGGCGTATTACTGGTTTACAATCCACCATACCACAAAAGATGACGGCTGTACATTTGACCACAATGCCTTGCGAACCTAACTCGGTGAACAGGTGAACGTGGAAGACCACTGTTTTGGGAAATTTGTCCATGCACCAACAACATTGTGTATGCTAGGTTTGAAGATTTCAGATCCTTTCTTTGCGTTCTTATGAGTGTTTTCAGGTTTTCCGTGCGCTGGGAGTTATGGGTAAATGTACCAGTCGCCATCCTTTTAGCTACGGTCAGTTAAACCACATACAAACATTAGCGACTAGACTCTGTTACAGTTGTCAATGCATTGCCAGTATTTCGGTGTAGCGAGTACTTTATAACCTAACTTTCTCCTTTTTCACTAGCATTGATACTTCTACTGAAAGATCCCTCGGCAAAAGTGCGAAGTAAATCCGCTGAGGCCATGAGCCTGCTGTACGACTACTAATCACGCCAAGCATAGTGGAACAGTGACCGGCTCCGAGAGAGATGAGGCACAGGAGAAAATTGAATGTTCTCAGAAATCTTTAGTCTTTATTTTAGGTCTTAATGACGATTTGCAGCATTTGTTCGTTTTGCTCAAAGACTCCAGCACCCCTTTAACCCTAAATGTGTCGATGCCAATTTGTGCTTTGCTCTCCCTACCCGTCTCCACATATCTGGGGTTGAAAGTTCGAGATAGTGTAGCTCTTCCGTGGAGTTTCTGAACGTAAGCTCGATTCAAAGTTAATACCTTGCCATCCCATGTCACAGACCAAGTGGTCTGGACGAGATCAGAGCCAGGTAATGCTACAAATATTATGCTGAATATTTATAGTAAGTGAAGCATGAGAACACAATGAGAGCACAATTTTAAAAGCTGTTTATGTGACTTCACATTAAGAGGCATATAATGTGGACCATTAAATATCGGCAGAAGGGGCCGTGCGCAATTCTCAAAGAAATTTCCTGCGAAACAAAATGCCCTTAAAATATTCAAGCTAGCAAGAGCAACAGCACAAAAGAGGGCATGTGTCGCAGAAATTTAAACAAAATACAGTAAAAAGATTGTACGCAGAAATTCTGCCACCCCCCTCCCCCCCTC
>JANSTQ010172651.1:0-10008 GCA_026167885.1 Bergia puertoricense
CTCCCGTCACAATGAGTTCCTTGTTTTCTGCACTAGCTGACTCGAGAACATCCCTAAACGGATTTATAAAGTCTGTCGGAGAGGGGGCGGAGCCATATATTAGCAAATGGGAGTTCCGTATGACATCTGAGGAGGATTCGATTACATTTTCAACAAATATTCTGCTACTCTGGTCAAAAACTACAGGTTTTATCTTTTTTCCTTTTGTTTAGTGGGTTCCATCGAACCGTGTAAGACACCCCTTGATCCGCCACAGAGAAAAGTTCGGATAAAACGAATATTACTCATTTGTGTTTACAATCTATTTTATGAAGTGCAACACAAACATATATTTATCATCCTTGTTCCAATGGTTGAGATGGCATCTTTCTGCTAGATTTAATGGTTTTATAATCTACCTTAAATCCCTGTTTGTATTACCCCTCGGTTATAAATTTTCTCGATCATGAAGTGCCATCCAACGCGCACTTTGTAATAAGCATAACTGTTTTATTAAATTGATGTTGTGTGTCGTAAATGGATATTTTTGACAAGGACTAAAAACTTCCCTTTGCAAGCAATATACGCAACGAGTCGTGCTGAAACCAGAACAAACATGACATACATCACACCTTCAGAATAGAAATCTGTTTTATAGCGTAACGTATTGTAGCAGTGGAGACAATGGCAATAGAGTGGTCGACCGCAGTCGAAGGCGACGCGAAAGCTAGGAAAGGACCCTACCCCTTTCCCAACCTTTACCCCAGCATGCTGGTACTCATTTATACAGCTGAATCGACTGAAGTAAGTCGAGTAAAGTGCCTTGCTCGAAGACACAACACAGTGGTCAGGCCGGGGTTCGAACTCACGACCTTCCGGTTACGAGTCAGACACGCTAACCACTTAACCACTGCGACATCGCAGTAGAAAATTGCGATAAGACCATCGTTAAAGTAAAATGATGCGAATGACGAGTTATCAGGCTGCTATTTGTCGACGTCTTACTCACAAGAGTGATAATGATAATCCAGTAAATGCCCCCTTGGCGATGGCTGTTATATTGCTTTCACTTATCGACCTAACAAAAACAAACGAGCTTAAGCAAGCTAGTCATAAGAGTTGTAAACACTCAACAACTCGTTCAATGTTCATATTGTGTTGGCTGTTATATAGATGTCGAGATATCTACCAACACGAAAAACCGTGAGAAATGGCCTTTCAAGTGTTATCCAGATGCGTGGCTGAGGCGGAGCCAGAGTTTAAGCAAAGAGGGGTCTGAATGATTTCTGAGGATTCAATTATTACATTTTTCAATAACTATACTACTGCTTTGGTCAATATCTACAGGTTCCATACATATTTTCTTTGGTTTAAGGGGTTTGACCGAACTATGTAAACCATCCCTTGATCCGCCCGACATAGACGAGTTTATATGATAGCTTCGTTGGAGCTACTTGCGTTTACAGTCTATAATATCAATTGCAGTATAAACACATCGTATCTAATAGCCCTTGCCCCAACAGTGAAGAAAACATCTTTCTTCCAGATTTAACCATGTTTATAATCTACTTTAAAATCCTGTTTATATTACCCCTTGGTTATAAGCCTTATCATATGTAATAAACCCTATTATATAGGAATTTATAAATCGATTTCTGGAATTTTGAATCACCTTTTTTAAAAGACGTTTCGACCGAAACCATCGGTCTTCATCAGTGAAGTTGGTCACGTGACAGCGAACTATCACGTGACAAACATCGAGGAACGGAGGAGAGGGCCCGGTCCCAAGTGTGTGACAGCGAGAACCGGAGCCCCCCCTTTCTGTTCATGGTCGGGTTCTCCACCCTTTCCCATATCGCTTCCTTTATCCCCCTCCTTCGCCAATCTCGTTCTTTATCAAGGATCTTCACTTCCCCCGAGTCCAACACGTGTCCCGTGTCCTTCAGATGACAATAAACTGCTGAATTTTAAGCAGGATTGGAGTTAGGCCGTTGGTGTTGTTTTAGCCTGGCTTTGATGGACTGACGGGTCTCTCACACATACGTTTCGGCGCAGCCTTCCCCTCCGCAGGTAATACCATATACAAGGTTGGAACGCTTTTCAAACGGCTGTTTGTTGTCATCTGAAGGACACGGGCACATTTACATAAAAGTGTGATCAAAGATCGTTTAATAAATCCGCTAACGTTTTACTTTATTGCTTATATGGCGGTTAGATTAGATTCATTGAAAAGTTGAAATTGGTAAATGACTCTGAATTAGAAAAAAAAATGTAGAAATAAATTTAGCATTTTAATTTACTGAGGATTGTTTTGATCTGAAAATGAACATGTCGGCAAATCTGTGGATAACCATTGGTTCTATTTATTCTTCAGATATGCAGTCTGATAAATCTGTTGTGTTTAACTGACGGAACTCCGAAACCGAAGTCCAGAATAAAAATTCATTTTATAGCTTAACTTAATGCAACTTTGCAGAGAAAACAATCTATTATAATAAGTGAGAAAAAAACATAGTTAAAGGAAAATGTTGAGAACGACGAGTTATAATCAGGCTGCTATTTGTCGACGTGTTACTCACAAGATTGTTAAAGACTCTAATCCAGTAAATGCCCCCTTGGCGATGGTTGTTATAGGGTTTTCATCTATGAACCTGACAAAAAATGATCCTTTAGTTTTACAAGCTACTCATAAACGCGTGTACATGTGCAATCAGCCAACAACTGCTGTTCGTTAATTGTTCATATTAGGTAAAGGTAAAGGTAAAGGTAAAGCGACTTTCTTTAACGAGGGTAACACGTGACAGTAATACAACTGATAAACTTGTGGCTTTCGGTGCGCACTTTACCCCCTCCCTCTGCCAGTGCTCCGTTTTAAGGGTATTTAAAGCTATAGCTACACAGATCAGAGGAAAATCGAACCAGACGTTGTTGTCACCGAATCGAATTGGGAACCTGCAGCTCTGAAGGCCGCACACTAACCAACTGAGCTACGTCTGCTTCTCCTAACTTTATCACTTCAATAGCACAAATCCATATTAATATAATCTAGTGCATTTTACAAGTGAATCTCTAATTAAAATGTATATTATATATCAATAAAACACAAAAAGGTAGAAATATAATGTGACTATTAGGCTATAATAAAATAGAATACTAATAAAACTATAAGTATTGCGCATACGCTAATCTAAAACGATACGTTTTACGGTATCTAACGCCGCACTCAAGTCCAGCATAACCAATAGTGACACATGCTTCCGATTCATGTTCATGAAAGTGTCATTAACAGTTCGTAATAGTGCCCTCTCCGTATTTGTGGAATTTTCTGTATGCTGGCTGTAATATTGGAACTGTAAGTTGCTGACAGGCCGCGAATTCTTATAAGCTGAGCCCTGAGCATCCTTTCTCAGTATTGGCTTCACAAGTGCTTCTTTACATTCCTCAGGGAAGTGCGCACTAGACAGAGATGTATTGACAATCTTCGTAAACATCGGGAGAAGAACTTCTGGGGAATCACAAACCAGAGTGGTCGGCATGCATGGGGTCTAAGATACAGGACTTTTTTGCCGAGTACTGGATAAAATGTGATGGTGCATGACCATCATGGTGTGTTGGTTGATCGACGAGTTAATCCAATCCGAATGATTCTAACAAATCCTGGAATTTCCTAGCATCCAAGTCATTGGCTCCACCTACATGAATATTAAAATCGCCCGTTATTAGGAGTTGATCCTTGCAAAGTAATAACGATTCGAGATAATCCGGGAACTCAGTGAGAAATGTACTTGTTGGGATTTGATCATCCTTTGAGTACGGCGGTTTGTAAATAATAGCGATCCGCAAGTTAGGCGATCATGACAGTCCATTCAGAAAACTCGCAAGAACCCCTCTCACTTGGGCCAGCATCAACCATCTTGACATTTTACGACTCGTGATAAATAAGCCCAGTCCCTCCTCCACGGCGATCCAGTCTAGGATGGTTAAGTATTTTATAGCCATCGAGACATATCTCGGCTCTTATCGCAGAGTCGTAAGCTGTAAACCAGGTTCCAGTCACGGCCACCAGATCCGTCTTAGTCACAAATATAATCAAGAATTCCAGCGGTTTTATTACTAACATAGCAAGCACCGAGATTACACAGTACCATCTGTTCCTTACGCCATTTAGAGCTAAAATTTGTGAGCTTTTTAGCGGTAGAATTCGGATTGCTCCAATTCGAGAGAAGATCGTCTCTGGGAGTTGATTCAGATGTTTTGCAGTTAAGGTTGATAAGTGTTCTAGGTCGGGAATCAATAGATTTCTTTTTTTAATTGATTGCGGTGGTCAGCAATCTTTGAATAGCTTGATCCACGTATTGAAAATTCAGAGTTGAGATTCTGTGAACAAGCAAATGCTATCCTTTGTTTGTTAAACACACCATCCCGAACACGACAAGTCTTGAGTACACCATAATGTTTTAAATGCACAAATAGCAACAACAAGACCTTAGGCCTTTTGACAAGAATCCTAAAACCTTGCAACGAACAAGTTAAGGAGCGTGCGTACGAGTTCGCTCTCGATTGTCAGGCCAATCCTTGAATACGCGTCGTCGGCATGGAACCCGCACACTAACAGGGACGTTTCCGGAATCGAACAAGTACAAAAAAATGCTGCACGCTTTGTCAAGAATTATTATAAGCGCTACATCAACACTTCTGGTCTGGTCTCATCGCTTGGCTGGGTCTCGCTTGAACATCGACGTCTTGTCGCTCAAGCTACGGCTTTCTACAAAATATGTAATGGGCTAGTTAACATCTCATTTCCTCCATGTATCCACGAAAATAGACGGCCTACTAGATACATAACGATGTCCTGGCTTACTCCTACTCCTACTTTCCTCGAACTGTTAGGACTTGGAACTATCTCCTGGACTCTGTCACATCTGCTCCAAATGTAAGTGCCTTCAAATCGGCCGCACTACTCTGTGTTCCATCTATCAGAGTTCCTCACCATCTGAAAAGGCTATAATTGGCCGCTGACTGACCACCCTAGCAATTAGCGTAAACTAACTTAGGGGAACTTATTTAAGTATTTAAGTATGGGTCCGGTGTTGTTTCAGCTAAAAGCCTCCTCGGTTGTAAGTGTCATCCAAAGGTAAACTTTAAAATTAACAGAACTATTTTTAGAAATGAAGCCAGTCGTATATATTCAACTCATGTTATGTGTCGGGATTGGATGATATTGACTAGGGCTAAAATTTCCCTTCGCCAGCAAAATACGCAGCCAATCATGCTAGTACCAGACCCAATGAGACATACAACATACCTTCAACACATTTTTTCTGAAAGTCTCGTCTATCTTCAAAGAGCATTTCTTGCCTTTTCATAAATTTGTTTAGATTTTCAGCGACAGTCGTTGATGTATTTGCTAGAGTACGAACCTAAAGTTCACTTTTGAAAACAGCTGATAAAATTGCGTGCAGCTATTAAACAAACTAATTGAAACATCATCCATGTTCTTTTTTAGTGTTTTTATTTGTTTGTTTTTGTTGTTGTTTTGGGTTGTCCAAGAGATACTAGAGTAGATTAGGATTTCCTGATTTCAGTTGACTATAATTATTTAACTTTGAACTATGTCTAAAATTAAAAAAAAGTTTCTGTAATGTATGAATTTCAATATTGGTTCAATTTAATCGAACTGCTTAAAAAGTATTCAGAGTGGGACTTTACGTTTATGTAAAGTGTGACCTCAGATCGTAAAATAAATTCGCTAGATTTTTCTTATTTTCTTTTTTGACGGTGAAGTTATATTTTTTGATAGACTGACCTCGAGCTGGAAGAAACTTTATATGCTTAGTGGGAGTGGCCGATTATTTCGTCGATTTGTCTTCAAATAAGGAGTCTGTTAATCTGTTGTGTTCAAGAAGCCCAAATCCAAGTCCAGATTCGTTTTCCAACGTAGTGTACAACGAAAGCAATGGTAATGGTTATCAATTAGATATCTGCATATACAAGCGTCAAGAACCATATAGATAAATAAAAATTTAACGAAAAGTGAGTCTAAAGGCTAAATTATTCGCAGATTTGTTACATACAGTTCTTGTAATGACGTTAGCCCTTCAAATGTACCGTTGGGGATGGCTGTTACGAGGTTTGAAGCCAGAAACCTAACAAAGAAATGCGTTTTAAAAGCAACTCGTCAACACATATATCCGTAATCACGCAACTGCTGTCCGTTAGATGCTCGCAGGATAAATGGACTCGAGTCAATATTAATGAAAATTGGTTGAAATATACTTTAATAGCTAGTATTCTTAGTGCAGTGCTGTTTCAATCTGAACATATACATGTAAGCAATTTAAACCTTTGAACTTCCATTTATTTTCAGACATACAGTCTGTTAATCAGTTATTTTGTGCGCCCAGCCACCTAATTTTAGTTAAATAAATTCTGTTTTTAATAAAAATTAAATCTTCTATAAGTTGTAAATGGCTAAAATAAAATGTTTGTGTTGTTGTTTTTGATATTATTGTTGTTTAGTTGACTTTGAATAATGGAAGCCCCAAACCGTTGCCCAGATTAATTTGTATAGGTAATAGCATGATTTATAGTGGTATTTGGCATAAATACCACGAGTGATATTTCAAAGTTGTTCTACGTAATTTCACAAGCCGTTCAGAAATTTCTCAGGTAATGGTAAACATTTGTGATATGGCGAAGCAATGAAAACGACGATTTAATAATTAATGATTACGAGACGGCGTTCAGAACTTAAATAAAGAATAATATAACTTTGACTTAAGAGTTGCCACAGTCTGACGTTCATAGACGTGTTACGTACAGTAAGTTTAAAGACGCCAGTTCTGTAAATGCTCCCATGGCGATTGTTGTTATCCTGTTCCCATGCAGGTCCCTAAAAACGAACCAGTTGTGATTTTAGAAGCAACTCGTAAAGATATGTATGTAATCACTGGACCATTGCTGTCCATCAAATTTTCATATTAGGGTCGGCTGTAAAACAAAGTTTTTGTCGAAATGACTACCAACTAAGAAAAACCCGCGAGAAATAAGTCTTCCGGTGTGCTAGCCGACATTAAAAGCAAGTGCAAGGCTGCGATGCAGCAAGGATTTTAGCAAAGGGGTTTGAAATGGCTTCTGAGGATTCCTTTTTCTTACTTTTTCACGAGACACGCTATTGCTTTAGTCAAAAGCTTAATTTTTCATCCGTGTGGTCAAAGGGGCTCCATCGAGCCGTTTTAACCACCTCTTGATTCGCCACAGAGAGAAGTCTAGATGAATCTAAACGAAGAAAACTCTTTTGATGGAGTTATTTGTGTTTACAATATATTTATATTATAAAGTATCAACAATAATCTTTATAAATGGCTCCCTTGTTCAAATAGTGATCAAGAAAACGGTGTTTATAATCTATCACAAATGTACGACAACGATAACGACAACGACAACAACGACACCGATAACGACAACGATATCGACAACGATAACGACAACGACAACGAATCGACAAGGATAACGACAACGACAACGATAACGATAACGACAACGACATCGACAACGATAATGATAACTTTAATAAGCTCTCGCAAAGGCTTTTCAGGCCTATTCACAATAATACTGTTGATAACACAATCTAATCATAAATTTACAAGTTTAAAAATTTAGATAAAAGATGATTCTTTAAGTCCCTTTTAAAACTTGAAATGTTTCTATTATCCGTACTACTATTTGGCAATGAGCTCCACAGTGTGACTGCATGATAACTAACCTTAACGGTAGCTAACCATGTATGGTAAGCTTATGGTTATTGCGTGTGTTTATTGAATGAACAGCTGATCGAGTGGTGAATCTTTCAGCTAGATAGCCGAGGCTAGCCCCTTTACACACTTTTAAGCTAGGGCACCCACTCCATGTAACAGCAAATGGCTCACTGGCAGTCGGTTTAACTTCATATAAGAACAAGTGATATGTGGTCAAATTTTTTGGTGCCTGATACAATTCTTGCCGCAAAGTTTTGCATGCTTTGTAGCTTGGAAATGTTCTCGTTGGGCGTGCTCGACCAAACAGGAGATTAAAAGTACAGCTGGCTAAAACCCAGAGCATTAATATTATTCAGTAAAGTCTTGGAGTCAAGGATGGTGTTTCACCCGGTTGATTTGACTTAAGCTCAGCTAAAACAGTGTTCATCACAGCTCAATGTCGCGTCCATATGCACCCCAAGATCTTTTGCCGAAGGAACTGGTGATAACTCTCTTCCCAGCATGGTTACGCAAAATTCTGCTGGAACCTTTGTATGGCAAATTTCAAATCTCGTTGAATTTCAGTATAGATACATAAATTGTGATAAGTGTTAGGAAATCAGATGTACTACAAACTACCCATCCAGGCTTATTTCACTCTGAAAGCTAATGGATTTTTTTACAAAAGAGGTCTACCAGTTTATCAAGCTGCTGCAGATCTTGGACTGCAATCGGTGCCTGTACTGTCAACTTTGCCAAAGGTTCGCTGAAAAAGCCCGTTAGACTAGGTTTGTTCAATGCTAGATCGGTGAACAACAAGGCTTTGTTTGTAAAAGATTGTATGGTTGATCGTAGATTTGATCTTCTGGCTCTGACTGAAACCTGGACCAAGTCAAATTCCACCAACACGATCAGTGAACTGTGTCCGCAGGGTTTTTAGTTTTTATCATGTGCCTAGGATAAACTGGAGAGGTAGCGGTGTAAGTTTGCTTCGTTTGAAGTAATAGAAGTTTTATTGCAGTCACCATAGCCATCCTTCAGGAGTATTATTCCTTACAGACTTCACCCTAAAAAGGAAAATAACCTGGCGCCCTCCTCATTGTTCTTCACCTGCTTGTTGTGCTAATGCACTGTGTGAGCAGTATAATTCTGAGCTCTCTGGCCTAGTGGAATCTTACGCCCCGTTAAAGAATCGTTTGTTGACATTACGCCCAGCGGCCCCCTGGTATACGGAAGAGATTGCTATAGAGCACTGCAACGGCAACGCAAGCTGGAGTGGCGTTGGCTGGACTATTGCAACTCCCTGTTACATGTTTATTTATATTCATATTTATATATCATTATCCGCAATGGTTGCCCTTTACGCGATTACATGTGTCATGCAGGTGCCAAGTATTTAAAATAAATAAATTAGAAAAGGTGCAGTTACAAGTGCAAGTGTAGACATGGAAAAAATAACTTAAAAAATTAAATAAAAATTAAATAAATGAATGACGATTTTTTTCGCTGATTTGTTTTCAGATAAGGAATCTGCTGTGTTTGAAGAAGCCCATTTCAAAGTTCAGACTAGAAATTTGTTTTCGAACGTAACGTAGCAGTGAAAACAATGGTAATGATTATTACTTCAGAACTTGAATGAAGATAAATGAAAATAAAAGGAATGGCGAGTTATCAGGCTAAATTATTCCCTGATATCTTACTTACAGTTTTTGTAACGACGTTAATCCTACAAATGTACCGTTAGGGATGGAGGTTTGAAGACAGATACCTAACAAAAAGTAAAAATGTGTTTTACAAACAACTCTTCAACATATGAATGTTGAACAACTGCTGTCCGTTAGATGTTCTATTTGCAGAATAAAGTGACTCCGAATGCATGAAAAACTGTAGGAATATACTTAACCAGTATGTTTAGTGTAGTGTTGTTTCAATCTGAACATATGCAATAAAAGGAAATCTATGAACTTCCATTTGTTTTCAAATATGCAGTCTTCTTAAGCTGTTATTTTGTGTAACCAGCCACCTAATTGAAATTAAATAATTCTGTTTTTAATGTGAATTAAATATTTACATAGTTACAAATGGTGCACACAAAATGTTATTGTTGTTTTTGATATTACTGTTGTTTAGTTGCCTTTGAATGATGGAAGCCCAAAACTGTAGTCCAAACTGGAATTCGTTTACAATATGAGGAAACAATGAAATCGTTACTACTCGCTACTACTTCTGCAATGTTTTCTCTGATATTTTAATATACTGGATCAGACTGATTATAATGTATGCTCTTTTCTGT
>JANSTQ010172662.1:0-10007 GCA_026167885.1 Bergia puertoricense
TATTCACCGACCCCTCCCCCTCCCCCATATAAATAACGAATAGTCCTTAAATGTGTGGGGGGTACCACGTTTCGCATACCCTCAGGGCCAGGCGGTTGTCTTTGTACACGCTTAAGTTTAATCACCGGCCTTTCAAGGTCGCCAAATTTAACTAAATAAAATAATCTCTCCAATAGAAACATTAAAATATGCTCTGTGTTATTGTTTTATAAATTTATTACCGCCAAAAATATTGCTCTAAACACTAACTTTGTGGGCGATAAAGCGTTTCATGTTCTGCCCACACAGGTTTTGTTGTCAACGGGAGCGGAATGTTTTGCTGAAAATATTACTTAAATGGACGAGTTATTCTCTTTCTTTATGACCAAAGTAGGTTATTACTGAAAACAAACATCCCCTTCTTCTGTCTTTCTTGATAAAGGCAAGTCATCGATTGAGGGACTGATTTTAAAGCGAATATCGCTGTAAAACTTATGTTTGTGAAAAATACTATTAAATTTAATTATAATTTTTAAAAAAATAACACAAAATATTAATTAGGAACAACAACTCATTGCAGTTGGATCTTTAGAAGAAAAAGAATGTTCTCGTTGAAGTGTTTGTGAAGTTACATCGCCCTCCACTCCGTTCAAAACGGTTTTGATTTCGATTTTCGCTCTGAAAGCTATAGCACACAATATTGTACTGTACATGGCGCTTATTCGTGCAAATGTGATTCCCACATTTTGTACCCAGATTTAATGCTTTCATGGTTCAGTTCCAAAACTTTTTTTTTTATCTCATTGGTGTTTTTTGTATTTTAAGTTTTCCCCCCAAAAGGATCCCCGCTGAAATAATCTCTCTGATAATGTAATCTGATGAAATTCCAGGTTGAAAGTGTAAACGTGTCAGTTTAGTTGAAAACAATGTTTTCCCGCTCAATACAAATTGTACCTAAAAGTACAATTATTTTCTCCAATAGCTTTTCCAGTAGAATTCAATTCTACACGCTTCAACTGCTCTATTTTGCAATTTACATAATTGAATTATTCTACCCCGATGTGTTTTTGAAGTTTACGACTCGGAGAATTTGCCAGCTTGTCACTCTCGTGAACAAGAAATATTACAACACTAAAAACGTTCATTTGCTTTGGTTTTTTGCTTTTTAATTAACTTTTTATTATATTAAAAGTGAAGGTGTTTTGAAACTCAATGAAAAGCACTGTGTGCTAATCAAGCACTGAAAGGCCACGCTGAGTTTCTTTTCAAACTCGATTAAAACATGATAAAGGCAATTCATTTTCATATTTATTGTAAGGTAAAATATTTTTTTACAACAAGCTTTTCCCAAATGAAAACATAATCGAATATAAATTTTCACACAGCTCACCGGCAACGCTTTTAAAAATTAAAAAAATAGTACTCGGCAAACTTTCAAAGTATTATTGATGTGGATAGGCGTGAACAGAAAGATAATATTAAAACAGAACTCGATCACCAACAAGAAAACAAATATATGTCATATTTCTTTTCTTCAACGTGTGTTAATGGGTTTTACGCACGCAATTAAACTGCTCACACGCCACGATTTTGTTCTATAGTTGCGTTAAAGGAAGCAAAACGCGTTCACAAATTATCAAAAATATCTTGTTCTTGTATTTGCATTCGTTTTAATATTCATATTTGTATATGGGCCGATGTGACAAACTTTTCAGTGGTTTTACAGATTCGAACCGGATCCGGAGCGTGGGCGCGAAACATCCTTGTCGAATTTTTCCCAATTTTATTTCCAATACTTTCAAAAATAAACGTTGTGATAAAAGCCGACTCTCTTTTTCAACACAAGAAAGCAAGCAAGATGGTTGCTAAGCTAGAAGGGAAATTTTCATGGGAATGTTTCTTTTCACGGTAAAGATGATTAATTTTCACACAAATTCAAAAGTTTTCCTCTTCATATACAATTGCAGAATGATTTTGTTGTAGTTCATTAGTAGGGGCGAGACATCTTAAAAACTTCCTATAGCAATAGCCACCAGAGCTTGGAACGTTGTTGTTTTATTGTGCTAAGAAACTAAGAAATGAACAGATATTGATTGTTCAGTACATTATGTATCGAGAAAGAGCCAAAAGTTATATTCGGACAAGAATATCTTTCGCTTTTCGTGTTTATTTTCTACTTAAAGATTGTTTGTGTATGTCAGTCACAAAAACCGGACCATTCAATTTAATATTTTCCTTGTTTAACGAAGTCTCCTGTCGATTAGAATTTACTTTCTATACTTTTGTACTTTCTTATAAATTATTTACGAAGAAATATTTGACAAGTGAGAAGAGGTGCCGTGATTTACGGACAGGGACTCTCCTGCTGGCTCACTATTTGAAGTTGATACACACAAGAGAGAAAAACGACTTCATTTCCTAAAGCGAAAAGCCAAGGATAACACAGAAATCTTCTCAGCAAGGAAAATGGTGTATACATATTCAGGCTCGTTGTGAATCGGAAAATTACAACAAATGACCTAACCCTGACCATGAGCATCGGCAGAAACGTAGACAAAGCAAAATTTGAATGTTATTTCAACCCTTTTGTTTTACCAGATTTCTCCTTCATTCAGGCCGAGCCTATTCCATTCTGATTGCTTAACCATTACAAATCTTACAAGCCAAAACTTGATTGTCCACATTACTTAATCTATGATAAAATACATACTGGTCAAAGATGATCAAAAAGACCTGCTTTCAATTCGCAATTCACCTTCTCGCTAAACAGTTCAGAAATATTTTTCAGATGTTCCGTGCGCGCAAAACATTTTAGTTGTCTCGTAGTGTAGTATACGCTGGGTTTCTATAAGCATTTATTTTTGTTCTCAGTATATCACACTACATTATACTGCGTGATAGAAGAACAAGCACAAAAAATTAATAATCATGTTCTCATTTTGATAAATCTCCTTTCGTAAGAAACAAATTTAGGAACATTTTGATCGTTTTACCGCATCCAAACCAACCTGGCTTTGAAAAAAAAACACTTGTTTGCTTTTTAAGTTTCGGTGTTGAGTAGGAGTTTTTGGAAAAGAAGTATTTGCAGAATTCGCACGTTAAAATTCACGGGCTATTACTAAGGGCAGAACAGTGCTTTATCATTGACGAGGCTTTGTTCTTTGCGGGAATCTGTTGTATTTTCCTCGCGTTCATTTATAAATTGTTCAGTCTGTATTCATTAATCATTATATTTCGCCATCTGCCTTTTTCCAAACTAGCAACTTCATATTCGCTTTGATCGAACATTTAGTAAACTTTTTGACGGCTTTCTTATAAGAACTCTCAAAAAGGTTTCGTTGTTATTTTTGCGGGCCGTGCTTTTACTTCTATCGTTGGTAGATATTAAACGAAAATTCACTTTACAACGCTTTTGCGATCAGCTCTTTTTGTTGTGTTTCTGATGGCCACAGTAATTTACATATATTTGAAAGCAACGGAAAGTGACCATGATAAATTTCCTTCCAACGGAAATCCCCAACCGAAGTTTGATTGCTTTTCCCATATTTGGTAAATTTAATAACAATGGGCAAAGTCTTTAAAATTGCTGTTTCTGCCATGGAAAAAGTTAACATGTTTGAATTCCGAATACAACATAGTAAAGCACGAAAAGACGGCATCTTAAAATTGTGAGGGTAAGCGGGTTTAACTGAAGAAGTCACTGTGAGTGAACCGCAATCAAATAAACTGATCCGTTTGAAGAGATGAGGTTCTTTTTTGGCTAAAGACAAATACTGTAATCAGCCCATTCTTGTATTAGTTCCCTCCACGCGATTGGTCCCAATGACGTCACATGTTTTGGGTCAAACAATGGCACAAGAAGCATTGATCTCCGGTCAGTAAACACCGTTCTCGATGTGTGTATATATACCTTGTTTGAGCGGTTTTGACGGTTGACGCTGCCCCAGAAATCTCCCATCGCTTATGAGAGGTGCAACTCTCTCGCATCTGGGACTCGAGGCAAACGGTTCGCGGCCGTTCGGTCGTTGTGGCCTTGCTAAATCAAACACAGAATGGGGGTGTTCTTTCTGAACTTCTTTCGATCTCTCAAGGCACCCACCAAAAACCTTTTGCTAAGGACGACCTTATTTTTTGTTTATCTTTTATTCGGGGGAGCACTGTTTCAAACCATTGAATCAGGCGCCGAGAAGAAGGAAAAACTACATTTTGACCAAGTCCGTAACACCATCACCGCCAAGTATAATATCTCACAACGTGATATGGCAGAGTTTTTCGTGGAGATTAATAAAGCTATAGAGGAAGGCTACTTTGATGTAGAATATGATAGATGGAGTTTTGCCGGATCAGTGTTTTTCTCCGGTACTGTGGTGACAACCATAGGTAAGTAAGTTTCAAAGATAAAAACAACTCACACAATATCATCAGATTTCTAGTTAATTATAATTTTAGTCCGCTTGTTTCTCGACAGAAGTTAATGCGGCTTCAGGCACATACGTTCTTAAAAAAAGTTCAATCGCGAAAAGTGGCCAATTCACGTAGACGAGTTTAAGAAATTTAGTTTTCAAAATATAATCCAGTGTCTTGTGTTTCGAATTGTGTTTAATAATTGTGAGTCAGATGTTTTGAATAAATTTTGCGGCAATATTTTGCATTCAGCTGGCATTATCAACTGAGAAAAAACAGCAAGAAGAATGTGATTATATCGACTTTGCTTACTCCTTCGACCATAACTTTTCCTTATGTAACAGTGGATCAGATTACTAAGTATAAAGATTTTTGTACCCACTGTTTAGCCACGGTGATAGAGTTTCCAGCGATCAAATATTCCAACTCAAGCATAGCTTTGTAACTTCGCTATAGAAAACAGACGTTATACTTCTGCCGTTTGTGGTTCGCTGAGCAGTCGTTTCTAATTTATATTAAAGCGCCAACGGGGGCCACCAAGCCATATGAAATAATTGCAAAAAAACACGAGTAAGATTGCTCGAAAGTGATGATCAAAATTTGACGAAATCTAAATCTTCGCGAGAAAACTATAACCAGTATAAGTTTATAACTCAACAGAGCATTCAACATGAATATTCAAAATCTTCCCGCTGCAGTGCGTGGGAAGTCGATTTTCTAAACTGCTTCAACTTTTCGAAGGCGAAACAGTTGACAGTTTTTTTTCTGCTTTCTCTAGTACTAGCCGAATTGGAGTTTAGAACATTAAAATTCGTTCATTCAGCTTAACAAGAGTGGCTGTATTAACGGATACAGTAGTTCATCAATGATCATAGACCTCATCCTGTACGAAGGGTCATACCGTCTCATGCTGTGTTGTGGTCATATTATGCAAAATACTTTCAAGAGAATAAAAAGAGAACCTTCAACCTTCAGCATTCAGCCGTGCACGGAACAAAACGGCAGACGGAAAATTTTACGGTTGACGGAATCGTTTCAGAATCTAACTTATTCCATTTTGGATTCAATTCAGACCACGCGTATTGTTTCTCAACAATTAATCTTACTCAAAATCTTTGACGTAAAAAAGTTTCGGTTAAACTTCTACATCTGTTCAAGCGTAAGAGCTTTTCCTAACTGATTCGGGAGCGAAGCAATTTTAAAAGCTTCTAAATTTAAAAAACAAAATATATTTTGCTTCTTTATGAAAGCCTTTTCAGCATGCAAGAGTTTTATTATCAAGAAAGGCTTCGAGCGAGAATTATTAAGATTTCAACTATGTTAAAAATAATTCTTTTTCTGTATTAACTTGATCAGTTTTCGAGTAAAATTGCCTTGCTATGACAGCTAGACAACAGAAAGTAAAGTGAGTTTTTCTCCCACTATGATGACAAGGGGGGATAAAAGCCTTTCTATCAAAGGACAATTGTTTTATGTACACAAACCCAGATGTTCTTCAGAAGATTGTACGTGGACAGTTTGAAATGATTAGACAAATGAATCGAATGTAATCGCGCTTCATGAGAAAAACAAACTTTCACACATTCAATGCTTCAGTACAATTTAATTTGCTTGGCGAAGGACGCACCCGACCACAGGTTTTTTAAATTCATTCCACATAAAGGAAATGGCATTTCATTTCGGATTCAGTTTTTTTACGAGATATGAATACACTCGTGTATGTATAATTCAACAAAATATGAAACTTGCAAGTTTCAGAAAGCTATCCGGCTCGCAACTATAACACAATCAAAATCAAAGAGATACATCCTTTGGCAGCCATTTTTTAAAATGATTTAAAGGAATGAACCGCTTGAAACGAAGCTCTTGTTTTAAAAGCATTATATCAGTAGGTAGTGAAAAACCGACAACATCTCACTTCCGGCCTTCATCTCTCACTGCATCTTCCCAGAAAATCTGTGTTCGTGCAATGAGACTTTAATATTAAATGTGGAAACCAACTTTAAGGTTTGAGCACTGTTTTGCTGTAAATCAATTAACTGATGTACTAAACTGATTTGTACTTGTCGTTTCTTGGAACATTTAAACGAATTTTGGCTTTTCTTTCTTTGAATGAATATTGTTATTGAAAAATTTGGAAAACAAGGTCTACCGGCTGTTCTACTATAAAGAAAATATTGTTAATTTATGAAAAAGTATAAATACGAAACCACGAAGTTAGGCCACTAACTGCACTTGACGTTAATTTGTCCGAATCGTTTATAAAGAATTTTAGCTGATGTATAGTAACACTTCATTATAAATACGTTGAACCCTAAATATATATGAAGCTTTTAAGTTTTAGTTATGAAAAATAATTCCAGTGTGTTCGTTTAGTTTATGTAACGTAAGAAACGGCTTTATCATCGATGTTCTTGTTTGTTATGAAAATAGAAAAAATGTTTTTTTTCATCTTACTGACCACATCTTTGAAGTTGTGCGGCTGGAAAACCACACGGAAGAATTGAAAACAGAGTTGCGTAGTTGTGAGTTCTCATTCTCTTTGTCATAAAATGTACTTAGTTTGTCGTACAATATTTTGTGAGAGTGTATAATCTAAAACTAGTAAGCCCGGAGCTCAACAAAGGCTTAAACAACTGAGCTCTTTCGTTGAAACCTTGCAAGACTTTTATGATACGTGTAATGGTTCAAAACAAGCAATTCAGTTGAAATGAGACGCAAGGAGAACATGTACAGTAGTTATAGATATATGCCGTAGTAGAGTGATAATCTTTCAGCTTGAATTAACTATCCGCGAAGGCTACAAGGCGATGGTACGCCTAATAGTTGTCTGACACCAATCACAGACTACCACCTGCTGGAAAGTGTGAAAGTCCTGTACTCGCCGATGCCATCGCTCAATCTTTCCTTTCCTTTAAAAATTTCACAAGTTGACCTTAGTTGGCAAAATACAAATACACCATACACTTCAGCTTTTTTCTCTTCAAAACCGAAAAATCAACATGGAAAGCAACGCAAAAATTGGAGTTTATTACTCGGAACGCAAGTACTTGGCTTGTTTTCTTTTGTATAGCGTTTCTTAATGCAAATAACTTGATTATCTTGCTACTATAATCTGGGAATGAAAATATTGGCGCGGAAAAGATTCAGTGACTCCCTTTTGAGTCGCGACTCATTTTCGTCAGTCGGATGAAGACATGGCCCTTCCTAATGGCAAAGTGCGTGGGTCGATGTTTGTAAAGTCTGTCAGAAATAAGGAAAACGTCAGTCTTGAAAAAGAATATTAAGGAATATTTCAACATTTCTCAAACAAACACAGATGTCTCTTTCAGATTAGCATATTCTCCATAAAAATATAATCACCGTACAGGTTAAAAGGTTGCAAGATAAACGATAATACGAAACAGAAAAAAAAAACTTGACTAAGAATTTATTTGGGCCTTTTCTTCCTTTTTTTTTCATTAAGCTTTACGAGGGGTCGGATGAGTGATGTTTGAGGCATAGTGCTGTGCCTCGCATATTCCATCCATGGCATTTCATTTTGCTTTATTATTTCAGCTTGCCCGACCTTTTCATTAGAAAGGACGCACTGCTATTGGACTTTATGTTTGTCATCTCCATATAGTTTCAGATCATGAATCATATAAGGTTTTCATAAAACTGCTAGCTTACAGAAATGCATGATGCCTCGAAAACTAATATCCGCGTATACGTTTTTACGAGGTTGATGCGCCAAAGTCGGTACATTAACAAAAATCATTATTGCGATTTTGCTTGGTCTACTTACATCCTAGCTTGACGCTCACTTAGACAAATGTCATCCCCAGCAGATAGACGCAACTATGACGAAAATCGTTTTTTGAAAATGCTTTCCATTTAACTTAAAATTGCCTACTTTGGTTGTAAACTGTTATAGACTATTCACTAAAAAACTTGTTTTCTAGTTATGTAGTACCCCCAAGAAACAATCTTTTTAAGCTCATGATTATCTTATGGTAACAATCTGTAAAGTCATTTACGCTTTGACCTGAGTACAGATTTGATTCAAAACGGAAAGAACCGCAAAAGTAAAAATGTAGTTGCCTTTTGCGTGTGCTTAATTTTGAAAGCTATAAAACTAACAAGCCATTACCTAATTTCTAAAGCACTAAATTTTATGATATTGCTTCTGCATGCCGGTTGGAGAGAACGAAGTCTTTAAATAGGAACGTAAATTAATTTTTACGGCGCTCTTTATGAAGGTTATGAAAAACCTTGATGAGGATTTCTCTTGATGTCTTACCGTGTTGGGATTAGTGATGGAAAAATAGCAGGCTTTGTTTATATGACATAAAAAAAACTATACAGTCCAACTGTTAACTTTTCGCTTATCTAGATACATGTATTGATTAATCTGTGGAAGCAATATTATTTAGCAGCTTAAATAGCTTATAAAACGATACTTTAGTTTGCCATAACAGTATTATTATTCTGAAGTCTGTCTTTCCATTTTCTTTTACAAAAATATCTCAAAGGGAGAAAGATAACTTATTGTAGATACCGAGACACGCAACATAAAAAATGTAGAAATACTAGTCGTGTTTTATTCCCGGCGGCTTTTATCTATTGTTAAGACTGTTTTAATACGTTTTCGCTATTTCTGAAACCTTTTTGTGATTATTTGACTGAATTTCACTGCGGAAGTACACTTTAATTTGTTATGTTAAATTGGAGTCGGACATAAACAAAATCATTGTATTCCTACTTTTTTGAGTGTATGAATTGGAAAGTTTTAAAAGATTCTCGGGTTTTTGTTATACAACGTGTGATAAGTCAGTTTTCAACTAAAATCTTGGCTGTGATTACATAAGAAAACACCAGACAACTTGTTATAAATTTTTTAACAGTCCTTAAAACGCGCGTGTAATCACTTATTATTATTATTATTATTATGATAGTAATAACCTAACAATTATAGTGATTTTAATCATAGTAAGAGAGATATTTAACAGTAGAAATAGAAAAAGGAATCAGGTCATTCTAGTTGTGAATAATGAATAGTGAACCAGTGAAAAGTATTTTATGGGTACGGTTTACCAAACCAGCAAAATAGTGTCGGATTCTCGTGTGCTCTGATTGGCTACTCAAAGAGGAGGGGGGGGGGGGGGGCAGAAAGTGTCCGCGGCATTTTCTCAAGAAACATTAAAGTTATACCACCGAACTTGGTATGCCAACTAATTAGGGCAATACCAGTTGGTCAATATTCCGATTAGCCTTCTGTGACGTCATATGACGTCACAGGACAACATTTTGGATTTCATGGCCACCATCTTGGTTTTTTGGAAAGTCCAAAAAATCATCGAAAGCGGGAAAAAATGCTTGAAAACAATAGATTACATTTGAAATGTACAAATTTATTATTCTAATGCAAAAACAGCCAGAAATTGTCACTGTAAAAAGTGGTTGCCATGGGAACGGCTTAGTTAAGAGGGAAAAACGACACGTTAAATGATTCCTCAATGAATTTTAGGAAAAGTGACCAAATATCGTTGCCGAATCTACAACGGCTGGCGAGCTCCAGTGGTTTGAATTTGTCGCGGGCACTTTTCGCACTCCCCTTCCCCCCCCCACCCCCGCGTTCCCCC
>JANSTQ010172695.1:0-10003 GCA_026167885.1 Bergia puertoricense
ATTGCCATGGTAACCAAAATTTCAAAGGTTTCGCAAGATAAACTTAAACTCTGTGAACTGCTTTTTTCGAAATCAGAGGTTTCGTTGCTACATGATGAATGATAAGAAAGTTAAGGAGGAGGGGGGGGGGGGGGTCAAAAAAGCCAAGGCCAGATAGGGTTAAGAAAAGATGTCAATAAAGTTTGTTTGTAGTGGCATTAAATACATTTTATCTGGCTATTTTTTTAAAAATAAATGGAGCGTTTTTTCAGATACGAGGCATTTAATAGAGTGGAGCATTCATTGCAAAAGTAAAAGTTGACCGGGGCGTTTGTTAAATGCGAGGCGTTTATTGGATCATTTACAGTTTATATATTTTTAAAAAGTAAGCCTATTACACCCATTAGTACAAGCTTTAAACTTCACAAACCAGTCAAATGTTATTACAAATTTTGTTGTTGTTCGGGAGTGTTTAGAACAAAAGGAAGGCAAAGATTTGCCAAAAGTGGAACGCAAGTGCCACACTTTTATCTGTAGAAAGAAAACTACTTCGCGACTGAAATGCCACTATTGGTGCACAGCGCGCAAACCTTTTCAATACTAACTTCAAGTAGACTAGCTAAACTCAACAATTCCAACAAAGAATTGCTTTATATTTCACTTGAAAGATAAGCAATATTGTGTTGCAATTATCGTTAACCACAAACGGGAAATGTTTTACTGAAAATCTTTGGCCCTGGTTGTGCACATGGCATTCTAAACTTGAGAGTTTACATAGCGGCGATGAGTAACTTCATGAGTGTGTTGGAGCCCCCCCCCCGTCTCTTTCTCAATATGCCACATATATAAATGTACATATAAAATTTTGATCTCTTCAATTGAACAGTTTACTTCTTTCAAATATATACAAAACAACCTGTATCTTTCAACGGTTGTAACTTTTACTGGATCGAGAGGTTATTAATTTTTTCAATCAGGAATACATTCCTATTTGTTTACTGGAGGCCGAGCACAGTCCATCCAATACACTCTTTCTATAAGAGCTATTCACCTATTGTTATATTAAAAATTACTGTTTTATTATAGTATATCACAGAAATCTGCTAAAATCGATTTATTGATAGCGTTTCGTAGCAACCAAGAAATCAATGACAGGAATCCATATGTATGGTATTATTTTAATATAAAGGCAGATTATTGTTTGTTCAAGGCGATTTCAATTCAGACACAATACTGAAAACGTGTTAAAACTTCTGATATTTGAATTATTTTTCCTTGCCTTGTGATTCCATTTCCATATTGATGACCACGCAACAGAGAACTTGTGTTTTCTTCAGAACTTTCGAAAGCGATGGCCGAGTTGCAAACGGTCATATTTGCTGTTGGCGGGGCATGGAAATGTTGAGATTGCTATGAAAAAATTAGAATAGACAATTACGCATTGAAGGTGGAAAATAAAGAATTTATTTACCATTGTATTTGGAGATTCAAAAACATCGATCTACGTATAGGAATAAACTAAAGCACTCCTCACCGTGTTTTTAACTCCCAATTGGCGTTTAGTTTACACTGTATTTTTAAGCGCATTTGTTTCAAATATACACCTGTCGCAAGATTGCATATTTCATAAAATATTCATTGTACTCAATGTTCAAACTCGCTGCGTTTTCACAGCAAGAATTTATAAGTCTTTCTTAAATTGTAACCGCAAATTATAAATTTGAGGGGTTTTTCTTGTTGTTTCTTTTTCTTTCAGTATATTTTTCCTGTTTCGTGGCTCTAATAAAGTTGCACAATTCACTGAAATCTTCGTTTTTGTATTTAGTGCGTCTTTTATTAGAATGTTAGACGCAAGGTGTAAAGGAAAAAGCTTTGATGCAAGCATACACACGAAAAAGTAAACACAAAATAGAAAGCAATTAACCATAAATCGTTGATACATTTTCTCTTTCTTGTTGTTTTCTCTTACCTTTTAAATAAATACGCCATAGAAAAACATAAATCTGTTCTAAAATACCTGAAAAGGAGGCGTAATTTTCTCCAGGCAAGGTCCAACACTGCCACTTGGGCTATGAGCTGTTTGCATATTTCAAATACACCAGATACACTAAAATTCCAAGTACAGCTACTGTTAGTGAAGTTAGAGCTACAAGAAGCAACTTAAGTCGCACTGGGAAATGTCTAAGTTGAATTTCAGTCCTTGTTTCGCCGGATTTTTCCCTTAGACTTTCGTATTCTTGACTTGAACTTTCTTCCACTACAAGAAGATCGAAGTTCGGAGGGGGCATGACAACGGCGGACGAACGGCGGACGGGCGTCAGGCGAAAGTGGCGGGAAAATAAAAACTCCGCGCTCGCACCCGCGGATTTTTGACAAGAATAAAACAATGTTTTTCATTGGTTATTCATTTATTATTATTTTTTATCGCATCATTGCCTGAAACGTAATTATAAAATGTGCTTTGATTGGGCTCTTATGTTACGCCAGAACGAGGCCAGAAGTAACATGGCTGCTGCAAGGGATTTGAGGTGTTTTGTTGAATTTGGGAGGAAAATTGTTGCAGTTGGCCGCAATTTTAGGTAATAAGTTATAACGATGTAATTTTTTAAATTATGAATCTGAATTGTTGCACTTCCAATGCTTTATTGAGAGGCCTTGCCGGCTGTTCTAGTCAAATTTATTATGGCTAACTCTTTGAATACATGTTTACTTGAAGCACGTGTCTGGTTTGATTCTATACAAACAAGGCATAGACCATAACACTTAGTTCTATCCTGTGACATGTTTTGAAAGTTTGCCTTAAAACAGAACACCATAATTTTTATGATTTTCAGGGATCATGCCTTGGAGCTTGGTAATCCAGTTCCAGAGAAGCCTTTGATTTTCCTCAAACCAACATCTTCCTATGTGTGTCAGGGAGGGGCTATCCAGGTAAGATGGGAGAGAGGAAACAACAGTTTTTGATCAGTTGTGGCTGAGAGTTCCTGCCCATAAATAGCAAATGCTCTGCCCCCCAATTTCTAGGTGCTGTAGTGCTCAATTACCGAAGAAATGTTGGTCGAATCAATGGTCACTTTTCTTGGTTCTGTGGATTAAATTTGTTCAAATAAATTAATTAGTCAATTTATTTTAACATTCACTCATTTAGTTAGTTAGTTACACACTTTTTTAAAAGAACAACTCATACGACAATGAGGCTCAAATCGCCCAAAATTTAAGAACAATTTTAGAACAATCTGAGGCTGGCACTGACAATATTTCAAGACAAAATATTAAAATTCCTTACTTAGCCCGAATCAGTAATAATATGCTAAAGTTTTAATGTTTCTGCAACATTTGTTTTCATATGTAAATGTTTAACCATATTAAACTGATTACTAATAAATAAGCAATGCCACATCTTGTGTTTTGTTCAATTAAATGTTCAGTATTAAATCTGTCCACTGATCAATAAATGCATAATAAATGCATGTCCAAACAGACTGGAATTGGCAACATAACATATGAGTTGAAGAGGTATCTTTCGTACAACATTGTAGAAATAAGAACAAAATTAAGAAAAATTTGCAGCTGAAAAGCCCAGAAAATTAAGAACAACAAGTCTCAGCCAAAATATCTGGTACTTATAAAATTACAGAGTTGTCACAGGTCAGGGAAAAGTCTGGGAATTTTAATCTTGGTCAGGGAAAATTTTAATTTTGGCAGGAAGTCAGGGAAAAGGGCTCTTGTTCAGGGAAAACTAATTTTTAATGAAGTATTCCCTAAAGGAAAGGGAAGGAGGCCTGAATTATTAGAAAAACATCCACCAGAAATAGTGACAAAACATATGGTAAAACTAAAAGCAGGTCAGTTATTTAATGTGAAGTGAAAGTAGTCCACATCATTTACAATTGGGATGTGTTAGTAGAACTTGTCACAGTTCTTGTAAGTATAACCCAAAAATATTATACATAAATGAGTTTTCTAACTGAGGACTACATGGAAAATTTCCTGAATTAAGCTTGTTATGTGGTCATGGAAAATTGGTGCTCAGTCTGGAACTCCAGTGTGTGTGGCAACCATGAAAAAGAGTGTGTAGTTATTTACTTATTTATTTATTTGCTTACTAAATTATATATTTACATATGTTGCCATGATGTATTACAGCAGTGACTACCCACAGAGGTGGACTCAGTTTCAGGGTACCCAAATTAACATGCAGTTAAGAACATCAGTACATTTTCATAAGTTCCTTATTGTTTGTGCAGCAAAAAGGTTTGGTTGGTACTATTGACAGTGTTTACAGTTAAAATTTCACACAATGCAAGTAGCTTGACATGCAAATTACAGTCATCAAAGGAACTCAGTCGTCCTCCCTTGTTTTTGCCGTTCTTGTTCTGTATAACCTTTTCAGTGTTTTTTTTAAGGCTGGTACACCGGTAAATTGTACTGACTTTCCCCATGGTTGTATTACTTTTCCCCGCCAGTGACACGTGTCTGTTTTGCCTCAAGTTTCAAGATTTTCAAAAATAATAAATTGTAACGGTGGTTTTGTCCTGCATAGTAAATTAATTACAATTACTGCAATGTTTCAAGAAACAAATTTTAAAAGCCATTTATGTTCCACGGGCTACTCCATTCAGACTGTAAAATTTATGATTGGACTCAGAAACACCACATTGCTGGTAAACTGGATATATTAGCAGTAAGAAAATTTTCTGCAACAAATTCAAGTTTCAGAGCTCAAAACTATAAACTTAAGTAAAATAGTAAATTTACTGAAAATTGCCAGTTTGGTTGTTAAAAATATGTATTTAAACAAACTAATTAATGTTTTATATGTGAACACTCAAATTTAAACATTGTGGTTTTGGAAAGCTATGCAGTAGTTCTAGACCTGCACATAAAGATGATTATCTAACTGATTAGCGATATTGAAACAACAAGTTTGTTAATGGGCATTATGTTGTTATAAATTAGCTTAATTATGAAGATATGATGTCACACATCATTGCTTTCTTGGTTTTTATTTTGCTGGATTTGCAACCTAATAAGAGATAAACATGATTACCAGGGCAACAAAGTACACAATGATTAACAAAACCTATATTAAAATGTTGCCAATAAAATTTATCGAAAAGTCATGAAATTTCAACTTCTGACTGTAAAGAGTGTTGAAAATATGTTGAAAAACACACTTGGCAGGACCTGCACTAACCCTGTTATCATCACATCATTTGCCAAAGCATGTTTTGTACTGTTTACTGTTTTACAGTTAAATTGTACCATTTCATTGTACGTTCAAATTATATTACAATTCAAAGCCTTTCGTAAAAAAGAAAATCTATTGTCAGTATGATTTGTTGTTACCAACAAAAATATATTGGACTGCTGTCGAATGCACTCACATAACCAGTGGTTATTACTAGACAAGTTATATTTTACTCTATATAACAGATGGTCACCAAAATAACAATTAACTGATTAATATTATGAAATGCAGCATAAAATTATTTAATTCCTATAACTGGAAGTAGTTGTTCCCTATATAGATTAATTTATCATTTTATTTGGTTAGTTGTAACAGAAAGTAAACAAAATCTGACTACTAAATACTTACTTTGTGTCTTTTGGGATAAATACTATATTTTTGGCACTGATGAGGCACTTTGCATGTTCTCCATACCTGTCAAGTGTCTAAGGTGGCACCATTTGTCCAGATTTATTGCCAAGCTTGTGTATGCAAGGTTAGCGCAGAACCAGAAAACCCCAGCCTGGTTGAGGGTTTAACTTTGGGCAACCTACTTTCTACTGTCCATGGACAGGGATGTTAAGTTGTTGGTCTAGTCTTCTGACTTTCTATCAGGGGACTTAAAAAACCCATGCACTTCTCAAAAAGAGTAGGGTAATCCCGGTGCTGTGGTCTGTCTGTTTCACAAAGCTGATTCCAACTGGCTGCTGACAGTGCTCTGAGGTCAACAGTGGACTGTACAGTGGCTGTCGCACCTGTATTTGCTTTCAGTTCGACCTTGTGAGTAGTAGATTGCCGAAAAGCCCCATGGGGAGCACCTCTCTCTCTCTGCATATATATAATTTATATATATATATATATTGGTGAAACATGGTTGCCCTAATAGACCACCATATATATATATATGTCTAGTTATATGCTGAAACAATCACGTGCACCTGTGATATACAAGATAAATATGACAACATCTGCCTGGTGAACAGTCAAACTGCTAGATGTTTGATCTATTCCTGACCACTTCTTAAATCTATTTTTTGTTTAAAGTACAAGATTTGTTTTACTCATAAATGCAAAACTTTAAAGTAATCTCTGCATGGTCTTGGATTGATAACTACTTCATGGTTGCCAAAAAATATTTCTTAGTCACATCAGTTAATGACAGACAGATGCCAAGACTTTTTGCAATGATTTGTTCAAACTTCATTACTCGTAATGCAGTTATCTTTATAGCTAGTCATATAGAGTTTGGGTCATAAACATTTGTTGACTCTGTTTCTTAGTATAGCTTGAAGAAACATTGATGATGATAATGATGATGATGATGATGACAATGACGATGATGATGATATTGTTGATGATGATGATAATGGTGATATAGTAATGATAGTATTGATGATGATGTTAATAATTAATGAAAAAGATAATTATGTTGATAATGGTGGTGATGATGATTTTGAAGAAGATTGATGCATTGTGTTTCAGATTCCAGCTGGTGCTACAGAACTTCACCATGAAGTTGAGCTGGGTGTGGTTATTGGACAAAAGGGGTCACATATTGCTGAGAAAGAAGCAATGAAGCATGTTGGTGGCTATGCTCTTGCCCTTGACATGACAGACAGGAAATTGCAGAATGAGATTAAAAAGAAGGGTCATCCATGGACAGAAGCAAAGGGCTTCGACACTGCTTGTCCCATCAGTGACTTTATACCCCAGAAGCAAATCCCACATCCACATAATGTTAGACTGTGGCTCAAGGTTGACAATGTGATTCAACAAGATGGTAACACGAGAGACATGATTTTTACCATTCCTCGTCTGATCAGTTACATAAGCCATGTTATGACACTAGAGGAGGGAGACTTGATTCTAACAGGGACACCATCAGGGGTGTCACCAGTTCAAAAAGGACAAACTATTACTGCTGGAATTGGAGATTTGTTAGAAATGACATTTCCAGTGACACAGTGAGAATATTTTTATTCACAAAATGATACCCATTCAAAGCAATCAGGGCTTGGCTCATATTTCAAATTTATAGAAAATTTGGCTAGAGAAAAAAAGCAACTGAAATACCAGCTGGTATAATTCAGCAATAGTATAAATTTGTTCGATGCTCTTTGTATTCTATAACTGTGGAAATTTTATCAAGAAGTATCCAGGGGTTAAAAGTAATACTGTAAATCTCTAAACAGATTATTATTGTGAGGGTGCAAAAATTAAGAGTTTTTTCAACCGGCCCAGTTGGATTTAATTTAGTGGCCCAGAATTTTGTTTAGCCAGCCCAACAAGAAAGTAACCAGCCCAATGTATATGATAATGTACAGACAGTACAGTAGCAGACAAAAATTGCATGTGGAATTCTGGAGTCAGTTGCAGTAAAATCACAAATTAAATGAACTAAAGTTTAGCTTTATGCAATGATAAGGAGGTCTTAGAACTTTGTGCAGTTTCGTTTTCTTGGACTAAGATTTCAAGCAGTCCTAAGCTTGAGCTGTATTGCATCACATCATGGATTTCTCAAGAAATGATCATTGTTTCCTTACGCACTAAATTGAGCATCAAAATGATGGGAAAACAAGCATCAAAAACAGAACATGGATTCACAATTTCACGAACTGTTTTTGTGGGATTTTAACCAGCCTTCTCGGTCTGGCTAACTGTGTTTTTAGGATAATTTTACTGGCCCATAGCCAAAATAACTGGTTTTGGCCAGCTTTTCCTTCTTAATTTTGCAAACAGATAGTTTACAATGCAAATTAAAAAGTTGAACCGACCAATTTCAACTAGTATCATTTTTGCGTTTTTTGACTGTGCAACATGAACATGTGAAAAGTATTTCCATTTCTGCAAGAATATGGGGATGGTTTTAAGAGTTACCATGGCTATCACACTCTATCTTGGTTCCCCTCTAAAGTGAAGTATTATTATTATAAGTTCTCTTTTTTTGCCAAATACAATGAGACATGTGAACACAACTTGCCTGGAAAAGTCTGCCTTTGGATACAGTTTGCGGCTGTTGTATTTGTACAAGTATCTGCTGTATTCTTTCACACAAAATTGGATAACTTTTTTTGAACAAGTTGTTTTAAAAGGCTGCTTAGTTTATAGATGAAGAGTAAGAAAGTAATAGCGTTCTCCCCAGACCCCTTAAGCCAGGAGAGACCCCTGGCTTGATTCAGGGAAAGTTGAAAGCCACCAGGTTTGGAAAGCTGTTGCCATAGATTAAGAAAACACTAGAAAAAATTGCAAAAGATGAAAGCCTCCTGGCGTGGAAAAAAAAGTGTAATAAAGAAAAATACCAGATAGTTCTTTACTCCCTGGCTTTCATAAACACTGAATAATAAATTTCTAAAATATTATTTAAAATCTGTAACCTCCTCGACTTTATGGCCTACAAATCTGAAGTTTTACCCTACTTTTCGTCAGTATGACATAGAAAGTGGTTTGACACTGATTTAAAAATATTGTAGTTGTTGCTAAACGTTTCGGGTGCCAACTGCACCCTTCGTTTACCCTGGAACCAGAGGCAACTGCGATTTTAAATCAAGGACGTCGGCCGAAGGCCGATCGCGAATCCGTTGCTCAAAAGAAGACGCTCTCTGTTGGAAGGTTGTTCCATAGTTTAGATGAAGCTACCGAGAAGAACCCGTCTTCTCGAGACTATTGATGAATGGAATCATCAAAAACTGAACAAGTTATCCAATGTTTTGTTAGTTTCACACAGTTCTCTAACGAGTGGGCTTTCTATCTATCATATTTCCCTTTTCTGGATCTGACAGCGAGCCCTACCTCTGGCACCCGGGGTACCCTTCGTTTAAGCAACAACTACAATATTTTTAAATCGGTGTCAAACCACTTTCTATGTCATTATTGCAACTTCAAGATTTTTTACTTTTCGTCAGTGGAAGCATCCTGCTGACAATAACACATTCAATCCCAAGCGTGTGCAGTGCTTTTATCGATATTTTTAATTGAGATGAGTGACGATACATCGTAGCCTAGCGTCTCTGAGGTCATAGATTCTTATATCTGTTTAGGCCTTCCGTCCAAATCGACCACCACCACCACTTTGCAAACGCTCTCCGAAGTGGATATTTTCGAAAACGCTGTTAAGTTTTCATGTGGACACCCGTAAGCGGATATTTTTGAAAACCGTTACATCACAACTCTGGTCAAGGCGGAACGAGATATTTTTTTACACATCTACGCATGCCCAATGACGATCCATTGGCGACTCGTTGGCTTTCGTGTGGAAAGCTGAAAACGATAGTTATCGTATGGGCACAATATTGTTATGCGTTTACGAAAATATGCAGATACATGTGCACAGGATGTTAATGACCGTTGTATTCAAACTCTTCTTTGTTCGTTGCTGGCAGGGAGTCGCATCTTCCAGCGACCAAGACACGCGCTGAATGCAAAACAGTTCTTGTGTGTTCGTTCACGATTTTCGCATTGTTGCAAAAAATCATGTACAGGAAAAGAGGAAATACATGCCCCTTAACAGTATATAGTATATGAGGGTGTGTTCTTAATGAACCACACTTAAGAAGTTCAAAAGACTTCCGCTCATTTAAAAAAAAAAAACAAAAACAAAAATTCAACACCCAATACATTTTGGTTTTTAATTAGGGACTGTCTGCCCCACTCGGTTTTGCTTGATCAGATGACGCATGCTTATCAGTATGAATCCCTAATATTCTTCTCACTTCAAGTTAGCCTTCCATAAGACGCTTTTTTCCTATTTCCTTCGCAGCGGGAACTTTGACTAGCTGCCTTGCAAGTAATTACCGT
>JANSTQ010172717.1:0-10002 GCA_026167885.1 Bergia puertoricense
TTTGGGTATTTAAAAGCCAAATTTCAGCCTGTAGGTTCTTAAATCACTAGGTTCTTATATGCGGGTTTTTACTGTATCGTCAGCAAGGGATTGTTTTCAGGAAGGCCTTGGCTGTGAAAAATCAAACAGTAGCAAAAAATTTCGAGGCACTTCGTTTCCAGCTGCCATGTTCGTATTAAAATTTGTTCTCATTTTTCTGCAAGAAACACTCACGACGACAAGAACGTGGGAAGAACGCACGCACACAGCTTTGGCGCCAAATCGGCTGGCGCGCGCAAGTAGTGGCGGGATAGCAAAGTGGAATGCCACGCGTTGAATACTGCAGAATATGCAACGGCTTTCCAGACCTCTGATTGGCTGCATCTTTTAAGGCACGGGATAAATATGGGTTATTCAGCAGAAAGTTATATAATACGGCTGGTTATTCAGTTACTCGTTAAAGGCTCGAAAAACCACTGACAAACTGACAACCACTGAACCGGTTTGAACCGATCAAACCGGTTCGTAAACAGTGTAGTAACATCTCATATTTGCACTCGTTTTGGTAAATTATCATGTTGTATAATAAATACTATTAATGTACATGTACTGCTCGAGAGGATCCATTTTGAGATCGTGTTATGGCGCTTATTTATTCACAGGCAGCTCAAGGATAGAGTTAATCTGATAGAGCTATACGGGTGAATGAATCGATTTTTTAAGACTTTGTATGGGGAAAAATGTCGCCTTCCTGGAAACGTTGCTACCTGGTTGTACTGGAGAAGTGGGAGGAAATCTGAAATGAAAATCGCTTCTGATGGCTCCAGAATGTACAAGGAAGACAAATACTTCATTTGAAAATATACAGATCGACAATATTTTCAGCTTGTGGTTGTTTTCAATTTGATTTGAGCCTCAGTGTTCTTATAACATTTTTCTTTGGAAATGAAATGAAATTGTATAGAGCTTTTTATATAGTTACACCTGCTTTTTTGTAATAAGATGAATATATATTAGTTTTAAACTCTCTTTTTTTTTTTTGCTTCAGCTTTAAATTCTTCTCTCATTGCTCTCATTTTTACATATAACGTAACAATTCTAGATGAAAAATCGGGTTTTTAAGAGCTAATAATAGCTTGAGCCTGAGTTCTTTATTGTTCTTATTTCTGGCCAAATTTGAGGCTCAGTATCGTTATAAAGTTTTTTGGGTGTGTATTATATAAAACTACAACAAGGAGAACTTGTCGTGGAATTTAAGCCCGTTGGCTACGTCGCCGGATCTTAACTGGGCATAATACAAATTGAAAACATGTTCTGTCAAATGGCACTGATCAGAAGTTTGCAAGTCTGCGATAAGCAAACCACAGCTACGCACAGTGTAAGTTGAGTCCGGAACTGACAAAAATAAGATGCTAATGAAATTTTAATTTTACAAAAATGACATAAATTCCTCGCACCAGAAAACAGTCATGTAAACCAGTTATTTTATACAAAAATGTATTCTTCCCGAATTGCAATAAGAGTCTTTTCCTTGTAGTTGTTTTACGGCTGCGTGCAAGGACTTTTTCATTTTTTCTAAACGTATAAATTTTGTATATAATTGAATTTCAGTTCTTTCGATTCCATTCGTGATAACTATTTCCGTTGCTGCCGGTATCTTTTCATAACAAAAGTATTTCAAATATCCTTTCTTTGCGTGCCGTATGCTTCACATTTGAAAAAAGACCCTTACTTTTTACAAGTGGAAAAACTCTCTACCCCATATTTTGTGGGGCTTTTTATGTATGTTTGATTGCTAAATATAGTTAAAGCGCTGGAAGACTAGTTTTTAGAAACAGTGCCTTTCCTGCGTCAGTGGGTGAGCTGAATATTATATTTTTTGGTCAACAAGTCAGTCTACTCTGACGAAGGGCTAACACGCGAAACGCTAGTCTTACACCCAACCTTGCTGCGGAAAACACACTATGTCAACCGTTGTTGATCAAAACGCATATCGTTAAAGCAGTCCGTTTTGAGTTCTGCTCGTAAAATGGCCTATTCTACCAGCTCGCACTGCTCGTAAAAATCGATTCGCATGATTCTGCTTATAATTCAGCTCGGATGTGGCTATTCTGTTTTGTAATTTGTTCAGTCTACACACTTCGTTTTATATGCACGCTTATAAGCACCAAAGCCTCAGATTTGCCGAAAAAGGTGTGCACCACGCAAGCACCAGCCCCAGCCTCACGATCGCACATATAATTTTCCTTTTTATTCTCTCGCCATTTCAGTGAAGTTGATATATTTTGGATGTTGGGGCTCTCCGTGCCTTGGTGGGGAAATCAGTGGTCATGCCTTGGTTGAGAGAATGACAAACTTTCTATTTTATTCGTTTCTTGACTAGATTTTCTTCATTTAAGCAGATACTATCCGGGTTATTCGCTGACGATCGTAGAAATATTTTATTCTCTATTTGGCTTTTGATCTACCTAAGCACCACTTAAACACCATTTTAGGCTGAAATCACCAAAACGTTAAGCATACACAAACGAGGCTCACCAAAAATTTGCTGATGCTTATATATCAAAAAGCACGTAACTCACTAGCACTGTTCAGTCAAGTTTGCTGCCGGAATAAATTGAGTTTTCGGTGTACGTGACTCTCTTTTGACTCCCTACAATGTCAAACACAGTTTTAGATTTCTCATGCAGTTTTATTAGTTGCAATAACACAATAATGAACAATAACACGAAGCAAAAGGCTGAAAAAAAGAATGACAGTTCAACTTAATTTCTTCGTTATTGCTCACTGCAATTTTTCAATTTTCGTTGATTATCACCCTTAAATTCTGATCTTTTGCTCAAATTGTGCTCGTAGCTTTGCTTATTTCTGCTGAATCTGCCTTCTAACTCAAACACCTCTGGCTATTCTGCTCGAAATATTTGAGGCTTTAAGCTTACATTCCTTGGAGACCCTGTTCTTTTCTGCTCAGTGATGATTTGAGCTATAGACCAACTCAAGACATCTTCCAACTTATATATAACTTTTAAGTTATTTGTTACTTTCAATTTTGTTGTAGTGAAATGGAATTCTCCGGCCTTTGTGATTGTACACGTCTTTTGATTAACGTTGGTGTCCAACATTTTCTTAATCTTATCTAAAGAAATTTATAGATTTGTGACCAGAAACAATTCAGAATTTTGATTCCAGAATTTCAAAGGTTTCCTTTTCACTGAAACTGACAACTTCAACAACCAGTACTTAATAAGATTAGTCATGTCCAATTCACACAATCCGACACGGACCGTTTTTTAGTTCAGCCAGATTCAGATTGCTTGGTATATACATGTAATTTAGGACTGATTAAAAATATCTATTATCATCTTTCAAAAACATGTTGGCAAAAAAACTGATGTGCAATTTTTGTTTTTAAAAAGTCTATGATAAACAAGTTTGACTTAATATTTTAATATTTAAAAGTCTGTATGATGGCTGCATGCAATGTTTCATAATCAATGTATAAAACGTTTAGTTGCATGTAGAGTTTTATAAAAATATTGATATTTGAACTGAATTATGTCAATATTAAACTTGATGTTTTGCTTGATTATCAGTTTTTGCAAGCATCACAACTCACGTGGACTTATTTAGTAACTATAAGCCCAAGGGTTCCGGCCATTTTATGAATTATGACAAACTACAACATATATACATTTGGCCAAGAACGATTTCGTGGTAGGCCGAACGTAGTTCATCGACATTGTAAATAACTAAAAGCCGTCTAAGGTTAGTATTTAAAAGAACTTTACAAATTGGCTTTATCTTGAAATACAATATTGATCTTATAAAAATATTGATATTTGAACTGAATTATGTCAATATTAAACTTGATGTTTTGCTTGATTATCAGTTTTTGCAAACATCACAACTCATGTGGACTTATTTAGTAACTAATACGTCCAAGGGTTCCGGCCATTTCAAGTGCAAGAACAGACGCCATATTCACCGCTAGGTTTTGCTAAACTATTTCCTCCGGCATCAAGGGTATATGACATATAAGAAGATCCGATCGGAAAATGCGTCCGTAAGCTTCCTAACGCTTAATGGAAACGAAAAAGAAAAAAATGTTTGGTAATACACTGGAGCCAAAGCCCGCATCTTTATGAAACAATCGAACTGGTGTTCTTATGAGAACAAGAGAAAGAATGAAAAGTTGAAGAAAACCATAGAGCTCTGTATCAGTATACAGACCAATTCATTGCGTGATATACTTACAATTTGCCCTAAACTCATAAACTGATAAAAAAAATTTCTGCAGGACTGCGGACATAACCCCAGGGACATACTAAGCTGCTTCCTTATATTGGCCTGGCGTTTACATACAAGGCGGCATGGGCAAATTAGCACAACCTATCTCAATACCTGATCTGATTTATCAATTTTCGATAAACGGAAAGCATGTGTAATTGAATAAACACATTTCATTTAGAAGTGTCAATATTAATTTTCTCATAGTCAGCATTTTTATATTTTGTAATATGAAAATGGCTGACCAGTTTGTATTTTGGCAAACGCAACAGCCAACAAGTACCTACCCACCATTACATCGAGTTCTCAACGTTTCTTCAGTAGCAAGAATTGACCTATTGAGGCGCTTCCTTAGTACATCTAATATATGAGTCGACCAATACACTATATTGGTTATATATAACGTTGTGCTCCTCTTTTAGGATGTTATAGCCAAGATTTTCTTTCATGGAATGCCCGTATTAAAAGAAAACAACGTTGGCTTTGACTGTATAATTGTGTATGAGCAAACCTAGCATATTACTGTACGAATTAGTACTGTGATTCTGTAGTGTAGCAATTGTAGGCAACTACGTCTTAAACGGACTCATCCCTTTTAACAGAAATTTAACTTCTGGAGGAGATCGCCAAGAATCTGTAGACACCGATTTCTTTTATCGACGTCATTAATTCTCAAAGCGATTGAAATTGCCATTGTTAAGCTGCTCATTTGGGGTGTATACGCGTGCAGATAACATGGTTAATGTTTTCTTTTGAATACTGAGGTTCAGATTAATGTATCTCAACCAGATTAAGTGCTTCCAATATACTATTTTTAATTTCATTTCGAAGCGCATTATTTTAAGTTCGATAACACACAATCGGTTAGAAAATAGTTGTGTCAATAGTATACTGGGCGTAGTTTGAGTCTTTTTATGAATTATGACAAACTACAACATATATACATTTGGCCAAGAACGATTTCGTGGTAGGCCGAACACAGTTCATTGACATTGTAAATGACTAAAAGCCGTCTAAGGTCAGTATTTAAAAGAACTTTACAAATTGGCTTTATCTTGAAATACAATATTGATCTAGGCAATGTCAAGGTGGAGCAAGGTAAAAAAACATATTTCGTGCAGAGGTTCAAACACATGAAATACTGAAACATATAAAAATGCATAAATTTAAATTTTCCTTTTCTTCTACAATCTATCATATTTGTAACATATATAGTGATTTAAGAGTGCATGGTAAGTTGAAGTGCTGCACATGTAAATATCTTAAGTATTTGTAAGCTGACTTTCCTTCTTTGTCCTCCAATGTGGAAATGTCAGTTAACTTGCTTTGGGTGTGGTATTGAATTTATGCGATATTGTTAGCTAAATTCAAATTTCGAGTGGTTGGAATGGAGAACATTTGCTTGTCTCCGATCATAAACAGTTACTTGGTGAATAAAACCGTGACAATTTTGTGTTATCTTTTCTAGTTACAGCTTCCAAGGCTTTTTTTTATGAGTTTGGAGAGTGTCGCTTCAATTTCTATCGGTTCTTCGCTGAAATAATTCACTTACATGGCTCGGTTATTTGAACTTATGAGCCCTTATGAGCCAGATTACTTGTAGGACAGGCATTCAGTCATTTAGACCAGTGTAAGGCTCCGGCTGCAAACTCGCTAACGTGAAATCTGCGTCCTAATGACACAAGATTAGTGTAGCCAGTTTTCCTCATTTAAGTTGTTTAAGATCACTGATCTCCCATTTCCGTCTTTTATACTTACCACGCTATAAGCTTTTGCATTTTCCAGTTGCAAAAAGTTGGCAGATTTAAATCCAATTTATAAGCTTTACCTTGCTTGGGAAAGCATAACTTACTCGGTAACAAAAGAGCTCGCCGTCAAAAGTATAAAACAGGGTACTAACCTTAAGCCAAAATCTGGTCCAAAGAGTCAAATAATTTTAACAGTTGAGTCTTGATGTTCACGAACTGCATTCCAGTTTTGCTAGCAGTTGTGTCCTTGGGTATACCCTAGCCTCCCTCTTGTTTTGCCCCACTTGATAAAGTGTAAAAGAAATATATGAATCAGGAATCGCGTCAAATCTTATTAAGCATGCGCAAACTCTGACCCAAAATAAAGCTCGTTCAACCAGTTTAATAACCGGTTTACAGCATGTGATGACATGTCTCTGAGTCAGCTAAAGCACTGGTCCGCAATCAACAGCGATTCTAAAGGCGAATTATGAACAACTCAAGAACAACTCAAAGTACAGTTTCGAAAGTTTGTCCCAATATCACTTACTAAAACTTTCCACTCGTTTTCTCTTAGCGCACCCGTGCAAATTAGCTGTCTTTTTAAATAGTCAGGTAGTTATTAGAAGCGTTCAACAAACGACTGAACATGATCACTTGTAAAGCATTTTAAAGAAAAAAAAGTTATGCACATCAGCACATCTGATAGACTAAAATAGTAGACATTTTCAGTGGCAGATTAGATTGACTCGCCAAGGCTAACAATATCCCATTTGTTTAAAAAAGATATGACACTATATAACGATTTTTTAAATTAAATTACTAAACAAGATTGATACAACGCAATGACTTACAAAAGTTTATCTATATTACAGGTTAATAACCAAAGCGTGACTAGCGGCAAGTGAACGTCTTTTCAGCAAGTAACCCGATTGTTCCACGCTGCTACTTCAATCCTTTGTTGAAAGTACGTGACTAGAGAGGGCTCGCGAGAAACTGGCGAAGTACAATGAGGAGTCGGAGTTCATTCATCTACGTGCCTTTACTTAAACCTGGGTCAAACGAACATTCGCCAGTCGACATGCTTCATCAGACGAACGTGCGAAACTCTCGTAAACTATCATGATATTTTGAACGTTGTTCAAGTTCAGTGAGAATGTTTAAGAGTCTGCGAGGTTGTATAAGAATTGGCGGTTGAACGTGCGCATTCTCATTTATCATTAATTCTCGCTGTCTTGATCCTGGCTCAAAGGATTGACGGGAAGCGTGCGTGAAAACTCAAAGTTAAAATTTGACATATTGCATCGAGATGCTCCTTATTGCTGTAACGTATGAGAGATAATGAGTAGATTTAGTGATGATGAATATCAGTCCTGAAGACGATAACAGATAAGAAGCACAGCAAACAATTTTCCCTTGCAACTCAGGAGCCACCTCAACCTGGATAATAATGCAGTTATTTATTGACCACAAACCAATCAGACTAAGAGTAGTAGTTGTCCATTTTGGGGTTTTTAACCTAATCTAAATTCTTCATTCAATAGTAACTGAATCCCCAACGTTTTAATATCTTTTACTGATAAGTTCGATCACTTACAAAACTTTGAGTGAGCAAGTAAGCTGGTTCTAGAATTAGTGTGGTGTTGTTAGGAGTCCATTATACGTTTGGTCAAAGACAGTGTTTTCCTCCCATTGATTAGTAGCATTAGCTGTTGTGGATCAAGTGAGCCGTTACTGTTAAGTTGTGCGAGCTATCTTGATGAAAGGCGAAAGTTATTATCAAATGAAATATAATATAAGTCAATACAAGTACACTAATATAAACACATGTCAGTGCGTGTAAAGCTAAATACCGGCATCATTTGATGTCGGAATATTGAAATAATCCGCATGTACTGTGCTCGACAATGGTTTTCCTCCGACTATCGGTGTTAAGTAAGGGATTATTACACTCACTCATCTCAAATAAGACCCAGTTGTTTCTCACGCGACAAGCACGTATTTGTCGGCATAAAACGGGTACTTTCTTTGTACTATAAAAGACGGCCTAAGGTCAAAAGCTGTAAATATTATATAGCTGATAACTTCCGCCTTTGTATAGTTCTGTCACAAGCAATACGTTTGATTTATGATTTATGATTTATGCTGCTTCAGTACTTAAACAAAAAAAATTACGATAAAACTGAGCGCTATGGATTTCGTAATGTTCAGGTTTTCCCAATTAATGCATGTGGTCCTTTATCCTCCGTAGTGTTGGTCAGACTTGTAAGAAACTCATAAAAAAACGGCAAATAAACAAAGATGATTACTGCGAGTGCTGGCTCAAAGATGTTATCCGAAACCAGCTTCCGCTTCTTTTATTTTTATGAGCTTCTTATAAGTCACCAACTCTGCGAAAAATAGCCCAGAGGTAGAATGACTAGAAATAGAGTTGAAGGCGAAAAAAATGCGCAAAACAGATGTACGGTTGACCACAACGGATTTAAGCACTGCGGACACTCAGGCACATGCAAACGTCGGACATTCGTGATACAAAACTAGCACAAAGTAATTTCCTGTGGGCTGCCAAATACTGTGAAAAAGAGCAAAGTCAACGGCACTGTACTGGCCAATTAAAAAATGCTTCTTTTCAGATGTGGAACGCCGGAATACGGTTGAAGAAACCTTTTAAAATAACGGCTAACGTTTGCCGCCCAAATAACTTGAAATGCCTTTATCTCCTAAGTGTTGTTGATGACTATAATACCAAGCCGATATTTACCGTTAATTTTGTTTAGCCGTTTCATCCATTGTCTGTTTTAGGATCCCCGACGCGAGTTGGTTTCAGGTGACAAGTAGCACGCAGGCTTTCTGTGGGGGATCATTCACGTCCATGAACTGATGATATTTTCAATACTTTATTTAATTCCAAAACAGCATATTTTTGATTGGTATAGTTTTATTACAATTGCTTTAAAATTATAAATTATTTATCCTGAAAACTGGCTTGTTGATGTATTTCTCAAAAAAAAAAAATCCCAGATAAAAAAGAAGCACAAGTGAAAATGAAATGTAGCCATTGCGATCGCCAGTGTACTAGTGTAACAAAAATCACTTCCAGAAATGTTTAAGATAAGAGATATTACAAACATTAAACATTCACTCACAAAATATGTGAAACTAGAACACCATCTTTTCTGTCCGGCGTGCCATAAAAAAGCCTTTATTTGCACAGTTATTCAGACGCTCTACTGACTAACACTTTGCACGTTGCATTTGAGGGTATATAGGGTACGACAAGTGCCTCTGGCTAAACATCTCAAAACTGTCACAGCTCCATGGGTGATCCATTAGACTATCACACTTCTATCGGCAGACGCCAAAGTTCACGGCGCGGTTCGTCTGTTTTCACACTTGTCAAGCAGTTAAGTTATTTCTAAAATTACGGGATTGCAACTACAAGAGCCGCTCTCATTCTACCTGCATGCTCAGTTAATAAAACCCCAAATTATTTCTTGTGACTGCGTAGCTGAACTTATGGAAAGGCATCCGCATCATAAAAACTCACTGAAGAAGCATTGTTTAAAAGGAAATAAAAACAACCTATAAAAAGTTGACATGCGCTCTGGGTTTCCGATGATGCATGTAAATCAGAAATCCAAAACAGCGGTACTGTTTCAGTTAAGCATTACTGAAGTCGACTCACAAAATTTAATTGGTAAATCGCGAAGAAATTAACAATGAACACACTCACGCTCAGTTTTTTCTTCGATTCTTCTCCAAAAAGTCGGGTCCCTAGCCAGGTCCAAAGTTTTGACCTCTTCCCTTACTCCCGATTTTCAAACTGACTTGTGAGTCGCTGTGCATCTGTAACAAAATGAAAAGTAAGTACAACAAGCTTTTACTTGATGCCAAACTTCCACAGTTATTTTTCTGTGGCGAGGGTCGTGATAGGACTGACAACGGACAGCAGAGTTTTAACGGAGAATCAGCTACTTCGTTTGTGGACCTTCACGCATTCCGTCGCCAT
>JANSTQ010172739.1:0-10001 GCA_026167885.1 Bergia puertoricense
AAATAAGATCCATGAATCTTGCAAAGATCTTGCCTGTCACATTCAGAACATTCTGTTGTTTCTTGATCAAAGCACTTTTCAATTGTATTTTGTTTTGGTTGCTTTGCCATCTGCATTTACTCAAAGGTATTAGAGTTTCACACTTGGTGTGAACATGATGTCTGGAGTCTTTAAGTGTCTGTCAGTATGTTTGCTTAACTAGTGCCTATGTAATGAGCAACAGAATTGGAAATAAGATCCATGAATCTTGCAAAGATCTTGCCTGTCACATTCAGAACATTCTGTTGTTTCTTGATCAAAGCACTTCTCAATCAATAATTTTGGTGAACAAAATGGATAATGAAAACTGTGGATGAGATTGAGGAAGAGGTCTAGGACAAGAAAGGGGTCAAGGATGAGGAAGAAGGAGAGAAAAGGGAAATGCACTGTATAAGAGATATTCTTTGGTGAATGTTGTTGTATGAAACAGTTCCAATGGGCAGATGTTTGTTGACGGTTTAGCAATAAGTGCAGATAATTTTATCATAATGGCTTTTCAAAGAGCATAATGTTTAAAAATTTCCAAAGGAAAGTTTACCCCTGAACACCATAGAAAAAGGTTTATTGTCCCCACAAAAATCATTTTGTGATACTCCCCATATTTAGTCAGTTTCTCCTTATATAGGATGTTAAATGTCTTTACTTCCACTGTGTTTATTATATACCTAGGCCAAATAAAAAAAATTAGTTGGTTAGCATCCTTGCCCGATCATTGAAAAAGCCCCCAACCATAATTTTTTTTATTTTTTATTTTCATACTTTTTCTTTTAAAATGATCCTGTGTTTATATAAAATACTCAGCACAATATTTCCTCGCCAATCACACGTTTTACAGCCTCTGATCCTGAGCCTTGAGGGTCATCAATGGGCTATTTATATTAGCGGCCGACTTTCTTCAATAAGATATGCACAGCATCATGTACGTGACTGACCACAATCGTGCACTGATCAAAAATACCGATGGCTTGACTCATAAATAGTGTGCATGACAAGAAACAGTGGACTTCAACCCACCTTTCCCCTCCCACCCCTCTACTTTTCAAAAATAAATTAATTAATTAATTAAAAAATATAAATAAAAACTGCTGGCCTGACCATAAAAATTTGGACAAAAGGATGCTAACCAACTAATTTTTTTTAATTGGTCTTACTGAATGTATTTTTTACCAGATATCTGAAACAATACCCTGTTCCAGACCAAATCAGCCAGAAAATCATAGCCTGAAGGGTGGAATATAATTATTTGACTTATGTATAGTCTGTTATGGGGAGTACACCCCTCCTAGTATGGGTTAAAGACTAAATCTAAAGTGTTTTACATTTGAATATACTAGTGATACTGGTTCTTACTTCTCTTTCTATCTTTAGGGCATTACTACGGGCAGTGGAAAACTGGAGTTCGTTGTGGGTATGGACTCAGAAGTAGTATTTGCAAGAGAGATGAAAAAACACAATTACCCCATTATGCTCGGTCAATTTCACGTCAGTCTGTTGAATCTGTTAAACTTAATGGTTCAATACCTGATGGTAAGCATTCTAAAACAACACGTAAAAAACTGGGAGCGTCATCAGATTCTAGACCCCAGACCCCTAAGACTCCCACCGGCGAGGATGGCGAGAATGTGAGTCAGGCTGGGTCAGTGGCCAGTTCTGTCAGTGGCTCATCAAAACATTCATCTGTTGTTTCGGATGTTGTAGACAGTGGTAATATTAGTGTACAACAGCCACCATTGAAAAAAATAAAAGAGGTTTATAGGGGTGAATGGAAAGCAGATAAAAGACACGGGTATGGTGTTGTTGACTGTTCTGATCGCTACAATTATACTGGACAGTGGCACGAAAACATGCGACATGGTTTTGGAGTTGCAACTCTCCCAGATGGCACAAAATTTGAAGGCGAGTGGGAAAACGATGCTCTTGTTAACAACATTCGGAAAAAAGGTGCCATAGTTAGTTGTGTGACACGATTGAGGCAGCGACTGCGTATGGCATGTGAAGCTGCTCAACAAGCAAAGGAGATGGCAACACAAAAATCAGACATGGCTCTTTCCAGGGCAACAGCTGCAAGGGATCGAGCGTCAGATGCAGACACTGCAGCTGAACATGCGAGGGAAGCTGCTGCAATAGCTAGAACACAAGCACAAAAGTTGATGTCTGAGCTCTCGACAGATGAGTCTGCACCAGCAGAACTTGTATCAACACACCTGGCACCATCCCATCTTGCACCTCCGTAATTGCTGCAAGAGACACCCAGATTTAAATTATCTTTCATGCATTTTTTTGTGTGGTTACAAATGGACAGATGAGATTCACACGTGGTGACCAGCAAGCCAGTTGCCCCCTTGCAGTGGCTGAACAAGAGGACATGTTCAGCATGGGTATCAACCATTATAAGGCAGAATTGACAATGTTATGAGAGTAAAAGCCTTCCATTTTGTTGTGAAATGGCTACATTAGAAGAACAGAAAAACAAGAATTGTTTCTGAAAAGAAAAATTTTCAGGTCTTGAGTGAGTATGACAGCTTAGAGTTTTAAAATATACTTATGGTAGAATGAAAAACAAAGGAAATTCCTTCCTAGAACTAATGCTGGTTTTTGTCAATCTATCTAGTTTCTGAATTTTGAATTTCTGAACTTTTAGAAAAGTGCTATTGCACTTCAGCTATATAGAGAGCACTGTTTATGTCTAACAGTTCTCAGCAGGTAGTAATAAAAGAATGCAGAAGTTGTTTTTGCTGTTGAAAAGGTTATATTCAAAATATGAGAATTGTTGTTTGCTATTATGATTGCAGTATTAAAACAGCAGTGTCTACTGAGTGATTAAATAATTATGTGATTTGATCAACAAGGAGTGACTAGTCTACACACCAACAAATGGCTAATACCTGCTTTAGTTCTTAAAAGTTAATCTACCAGTTTTCCTGAATGCAACAGTTTAGCAATTGATTGAATTAAAGTGTTTTTGTGGTATTATTTTTCAGTTTTACCACTGAATATTTGATACATTATTATCATTATTTCCAGTTTTAGCAACAGCTTACCAAATGTTGTTGACTTTATATGAAAGTTAGATTAACTTTTTCTAGCCTGTGTTTATTTGGGTTTGATGTCATTAATTTTTGAAAAAAAAATGAAAGTATACAGATTAGATTAAAAAGAAAGGAAGTTAGAAAATTTCAAAAAGTTATTCAAAAATGCAGATTCTGAGTGCCTCAGAGTACAGTGTACATAATTAATTAATTTTGCATTTTTCAAATTGCAGAAGAAATTGTTGCAAAAATTGTAAAACAAGGGACTCTATTTGCACTGCAAAGTTTTGCTAAGTTTACTGAGTTCTCACTTGTCAGTTCTTAACTGTTATTGGTGTACTGACATAGCAAATAAAGTCTAAGGTTTTAAGTAGATCTTAATTGATGTTATATTTGATTTATTTTCTTTCTGTAATAACTGACAAATTTGACTCTCAATGAAATGATGGTAATGTAGATTGTTAAAATTATTATGATTGTAGTAAATGGCCTTCATAAAGAATCAAAATAATCAAAGTTTTTGCCATAGTGTGAGCACTTGCAGCTATAAAATGTTCTTTTTTAAGAAGGGGTTGCTGGTCACTACCACAGAAAATGCTGAATGACAGAAATGGTCAGAAAAGGCTGTTTGGGTGCACAATTCAGCAGTTGCAGGATACACAATTAGCACTTTTTTATTAAACCAGCCCAATTCAGATTTTTTAACTGAGTGTCCCTGTAACAATTTGGTGAAAATTTATCATGTGGGTTTTGTTAGCGATCTCAAACAGATCATGTAACCTATGTTCACAGGCTGGCTTCCTACTTCCAAACACATCAACTCTGGGGCTGCAATGATACGATTTTTTCACTAAATGATACATATCTCAACACAGATGTCACAATACGATACACGATACGATATATAAAAAAGAACCGCACGTGAAGGAACAAAAGACTAAAAAATTGCATTCTTTTGACAGTTTTTACAGTAATAATTTTCAATAGAAAATTTTACCCTGCTCAAGGTGGCTGTTGTAACAGTTTCAGACCTAAGCTGCTGCTAAGACCAACAGTAAATTTAGCAACGAACACATTTTTGTTTATTTGAGTATAGGTAAGGGTCATATTGAGATGTACATGGCAAAACAAGATGCGCATGCACACCATAAACGAGATGCACATGTTTGAATGCGTTCACATGTCATTGGAGGCTGAGAGTGCGTGTATGCATCTTATTTTGGGGTACGCATTTCATTTTGAGTTGCGCATCTGTTTTTGAGGTGCGTAAACGCATCTCAACTTGGGGTGTGCACGCATGTCTCATTTTGGGGTGTGCATGCGTAAATCATTTTGGGATGTGTTCGTTTTACTGTAGGTGCACATTAGCTCTTTGTGTTTGTTTGGGCCAATTTTGGTGCGCATCTCATAGTATGCACGAGATGCTATTTAGTTTTTGAACATTGCACCAAAGTGAAAATAAAAGCTCTTGTAAACACTGCTAAAAAATGTTTGCTTTATTTCAGTATGCCTAAAAAAATACCAAAAATTTAAAAGTACTATCCAGCATCAAAGAGAAATGTAAATAATCATCAATACTTTCGTTTGATTAACACTTGAAAACCAGTTTGGTCTTCAGCAGCGTTTCCAACGCAACGGTCAATATTTACTATTGTCTTAATAGCCAGGGGTGTAGCCAAGGGTGTAGCCAGGATTCTGTGACAGATGGGTTCCAATAACAGCTAGGGTAGATTTGCTTTAAGTTTGAAAGGGGAGGGGGGGGGCTACGGGCAACCAAGAACCCTTCTCTTTAATATGTACTTTCTAGCATACCATAGCAAATTTGTTGTCCAAAGTTCCACAAGCTAAATACATATTTTAAATATTGTGAATCAGTTGCTAGTGAACTGTAAAAATAATTTGGTCCTTAAATCTTGTTATGAAGGAATTTTTTTGGACTGGTGTTTTTGGATGAGCTAAAATATGCAACACGTATCACCATAACGAAAGATTCAAAAAACACCCGTGAAATACGTAGTTTCAGTACTTCTTGGTAGGTGACTAGTTTCACCAGGTGCCTTTAATTTTTTGTCTTGAGCGGCTTCTGTGGTTAAAGTATAAACAATTAGAGACAAATGAAAACTGAAGATTTCGTATTTGATCTTTTCGGAGGCTGAAGAGGAATAATGGAATAAGAATAATGGAATTTTGTAGTTGGAATGATGGAATAAAACCCCCTTTTTTGGGGGGGGATAATGGAATAATGCCTTTAGGCGGGAATATTTTTAAATTCGTATGGAATAATTTTTTTGACTGGAATAATGGAATAACGAAAATTTTGGAGCAGGAATAATGAAACAATGAGCACCCCATCATTCCTCTTAAGCCCCACTGGTTTTACTGCATTCTACTACATCATCTACTCGGTTGCTAAATTATTTTAACTTCGAACTAATTGGCCCAGAACTAATTGCTCCCAACTTTGGAGGGTGGTGATGCTTGTCAGGAAATGTCAACTGAACCTAAGAGGTACGACAAGCATCCCCGCCCTCCAAAGTGGGGAGTCCCCCTGGCCCAGGGCTAATTAATTATGTGCAAATAACTGATGGGACATGTAAGCTTAGGAGCTTCATTCATTCTTTGTACACATATAATTCTGGCATACATTTTTAAAGAAATATCACGTGGGAGAGCTCGGTCTTCGTTACGACGAACTATCCTCTCCATTAGTTGGCTGCAGAAGAAAGTGATTATCAAGTATATACAATACGAAGTAGTTAACGCTATGATGCCCAGTTGTTTATGGCCCGCTCTAGTGTAACAATCTTTATATTGTTATATTTTACTTTCTTAACCTTGCTGAGGGTCTCCCAGAGGTGTTTTGGAAACAAGGGAATACAGCAATTTTTTGAGGGCTCTTTCTGTAAATTTTACCTGTTTCAGACCAAATTTTGCTAATTATTATGTCCACAGCAAAGGCGCAAAATAAAAGGCTTAAGTACGAAAAACAATCCACAGCACGTAAACATGCACCAATCTGCACCATTGGGTTCAAAATTACCACGTGAAAAACTATGGTTTGGGATTTTCTGGAGAACGTGAACTTCAGGCGCGTAGGCAGGTATGGGGGGGGGGGGGTGCAAAGGGTGCGTACGCATCCCCCCTTGCGGACGAAAAGGTTAGCCTGAAATTAAAGAACTATAATTCCTTCAAAATTTGTAACATTTAAAAAAGTAAGAAATGAACTTCCTTTTTTCTTCTTTTGACATCTCCATGTTCTCATATTTTACCATAAATATGCACGAAATGCAGTCCATGAAAGCCGGGTTTTTTTCAAATTTTAACCAGGGACCATGCTCCCGGACTCGCCCTAGGAGTTTTTACCTTCACTGCTCATACGTAACCTCCCCGCAGACTAAAATTCTCCTTCGTTGCGAGAGGTGTCCCCCTCGGTTCTGATGGAGAGGCCTCTCGCAGCGAAGGAGAATAATAGTCTGCGGGGAGGCTACTCGCACGTACCTCCCCACGAAAAATCCTGGCTACACGCCTGAAATTGTCTCGTTATTAGTTTGGCCTTACAACCTAGGCCTGCCGTTTGCTCGATTCTCACTCCTTCATACGAAAAAGGAATGGATGGTAAATTCAGAGGCGGCAGAGGAGGGGAGCAAGGGGAGCTGTAGGCCCCCCAAACGATCATCGAGAATTTGGGAGGGCTCAGCCCCCACGTTTCGGTGCCAAAAATATAGCTGCATAAAATTGGTTTGGCAAAATATTCTTTCTCGTGATCTTTTCAGAAATTGTTTATTTAGGATCGTACTTGGCGAAATATTGTTGTAGGGCTTGTTTTTTTTAACAACTCTGGCCTGTGTTTGAGAAGCAAATCAACTGCTGGATTTTTCCAATTTTCGAAGCTGTTTTCAACTGATGCGACGGCATGTCTAGGAAATAGACACGGTCTTGTGTGGAACCCAATCGAATATTTTAGATGTACCGAAAATATGAAAGTAAAGCTAAGAGAACAAGAATTATGCTTATTTGGCCGTTTTGCTGCGATAGGTCTAAATAAAATTCGACTATTACATCGCAATTGTGCAACAAAGAAAGTAGGGTAAAAGTATAAGCTTGGCTTGGTGTACGATGAAACCCCTCCGCCGCCTCTGTAAACGAAATAAAAGAAAAACGGCAGAACGTTAGATTTCAGCAAACGTTGCCCGAGCAGTTTTGTCCAAGACCAACGCCCAAGTTCAGACAATAATATCAAAATATATACCCGATTTCAGTACGGAAAACATAACTTTTATAATTTTATTTACATGAAGCGCGTCGAACCTCTCCATTATCTCGCAGTCAGCGGACAAAATCTTTGCGCATGCGCTTGCTTCGCATCCGCAGCGCCATAGCAACGCGCGCTCTAAAATTGAAGTAAAAATGGCGAAATTTGTTTTGGTTGTTGCACCAAGTGAAGTTAAGAGCTAAAAAATCCTGCCACGGAAAGAAACTTCAATCGAGTTCATGTCATGCTCTTCAAAAACAGGAGTTTTTAATTGTCATACCTCAAAATGCCTGCAGGAAAACTTCGAGGAGAGGTGAAATCCACCGTTCGAGCTGCTTATGGCGACTCGGCGGTCTCATCCGGCTTTAGGAGCAAAGTTGTTCATCCAAGAAATCCCAAGCTGGTTAGAGGAGGTGTGGAAGATGATAAGGTGTGAATACTGTCACTGATAGTGCAATGCAAACACTTTCGTTCGTACAATTCTGTTGAGGGACATAATTAGAACTACTACATATAGTTCGAAGCTCGAGCTCTAATGCATTGCACAGAATGAGAATGAAAGCAAAGGAAAATAAAACTTTTTTTCCTGTGATCCTCTTTAGACGTAAAAATTTGTGAAAAGTTAAAACATTTAACCATGATGAAAATGGTCAACGTAATAATTACTGCAACTATTTCTCGTTTATACGTGAAAAAACAACACGTCATTTGTCGCAAAATAATCATACTTTCCAAAATACTACTTTTTTGTGATCTGTGATCATGCAATGCAAGGACCCGGCCCCCATTTGCCACCCAGCAATTGGTAATTCTGTATTACTACTTTCATTTCAGCAAATTGTGCTTATGCCGCAATCAATCATTTGTTAATTGATATGTTAAAAATAGACTTTTATACTATGGTTGGATTTATAATGACAATTGTATTATGAGTCATGACAGCTCCCTGAATGGGTTTTTTATTTGTACCGTGTCATTTTCAAGAAGAAATACTTAATTACAACTTAGAAGTGTTTAAAACCAAAACAGGCAGGAAAGTTGACCAGAAGGCTTTATGCACCAGCATGGTGTTGTGGGCAGAAGGCTAGATAGAACTCAAGGACCTTGTGTGCTACAAGTCTAGTCCGCCACGCTACCTCTCTTTAAGTTAATTATTAGCTTACCTCTATCAAAAAAGTATACTCTGGCTAGGTCACCAGGTAAAACAAATATCCGATTTCCAAATATTACACTTTTGTTCCCACAAACAAAAGTTTGAAGTCAATGTTTTGTGCAGGGATTTCGTTTACTGTATTTATATACGTTGTGTTTGCTGTATTTTCACTGATGAAGCCTCAACTTCTAATTAAAATTGTTTGTGGGAGATGATTGTATATTTTGGAAATTGGTCAGTGTAAAACATAGACTGCAGACTGTGGATTAGGGATAAAGTGCAGGCTGGGGGTAAAATGCAGACTGGGGGTCAAATGCAGACTGAAGACTGCAGACTGGGGATAAAATGCAGACTGGGGGTCAAATGCAGACTGAAGACTGCAGACTGGGGATAAAATGCAGACTGGGGGTAAGCTGTAAAGTGCAGACTGGGGGTAAAATGCAGACTGGGGATAAAATGCAGACTGAAGATTGCAGACTGCAGATGAGGGGAAAGGAGAGAAAAGACCTAAGGAGCTACTAAAATGCAAAACAGTAAAACAGCAAAACCAAATTATTATTTTTTTTGTTTTTTGAAATTCCAAACAGCAAAACAAAGAAACATAATATATCTAGATGTTTCCAGATGTGGACACCTCTACCTAATCTTGGACACCTCAAAAACCTAGACACTCCTAGAAGTGTCTAATGGTGTATAAATGTGTCTAGATATGTCTAGTTATGTCCGAAGGTGTCTAGACATCTTTGGACACCCTTGGACGTCTCTAGATATGAGATGTTCTTAGAGGTCAGTCTAGAAGTGTCTATTGGTGTCTGGATGTGTCCAGAGTCCAGAGTTGTTTAGACATCTCTGGACACCACTAGACACCTTTGGACACCTCTAGATATCTCTAAAACATCTCATAGGGGTGTCCAAGGGTGTCTAGAGGTGTCCAAAAGGTGTCCAGAGGTGCCTAGACATCTCTTGACACCTCTGCACACCTCTAAAAGTATCTCATATCTCGAGGTGTCCAAGGGTGTCTAGAGGTGTCTAGAAATGTATAGATGCCTACTGGACACATCTAAACACCTTTGTTGCTTTGTTGTTTCATGGTCAGTGCATGGTATTTGCAGTACATGCCCCAGTAACTAATCCAGTTGCCATAGTGCAATTTATTAAATTTTTTGATTGATTGGACCTGAGATGCAGTAGAATTAAGAATGTGTTAACTAGCTAGAGCAAGTTGGTTTTAATTAATTTATTTTGAACAACCATGAAGTTACTATTTAATATTATTACAAATTATAGGATTTTTAGATATATATTGTCATTTAATATGTCGATCAAACATTTTAAAACTATACTAATTGAACATACTTCTTTATTGCTGTAATGGACATAGAGTTGTTACAAACTTACTTAATAAATAAGCAGGAAGTTAAGTCTGTAACTATAGGCTAATCAGGGGCGGACTAGGATTTTCAAAAGGGGGGGCACCACGAGCGCCGTAGGCGCGAGCTTTCTAGGGGGGTCTGGGGGCATGCTCCCC
>JANSTQ010172761.1:0-19971 GCA_026167885.1 Bergia puertoricense
TCATCTCTTCAACCGACAGACAGATATAAATGAATGTCTGCCGATGTTCGCGGGTTGGTAGCTTTTTTTTTTTTTTTTGATTTCCCGAAAAAATGGACCGCCGATTCCGAGAAACAAGAGAATAAATTGGTGTGGCCTTAATAATTATAATAATTTAATATATAATTATATACAATGTAACTGACCATTTTTCAGGCTGTTGGTAAAGCACCCACAAGAGCTTACCACACTGCCGCACTCTTTTGCAATGAGCTCTTCATATTTGGAGGTAACTTCCCCAACCCCCATCCTCAGCCAGACGGTTGCAGTAATGAGCTGTATGTGTTTGACCCTGAGAAGCAGAGCTGGTACACACCTTTGGTGACGGGAGACATCCCTGCAGCACGCTCTGGGTAAACTCTGATATACAGTGTACAAGTGTATTATAAACCCTTGTCCAAGTCTTGTAACTTGAAAAATACTGTCATTAATTTAGTTCTTCATTTAGCCTCCTCCCTCCCCACTTCAAAAAAGATTGGTATGTATGAGTTTGCAGTATTATTAGTAATTATTATATTGCTACAGCATTCATGCATAGTGAATTAAAATTGTGTGTAAATTGCATCACTATTGTACAGCAAGACATAAATTAATTTTGACTTTAGAAGTCTCATTTGCAGGTGTTTATGATCCTTTTTCATTGATATAAGCAATTGTTTGGACCTTGGCAAGATCCAAAGTTCTTCTTGACAAGCACAGCACTCTCTACCAAGCTTCTTCTCTAATAACCCCCCCAATCCCATTCCCCCCTCCCCTCCCATCAAAGCAGGCTTGAAATAAAATATCAACTATGAAATTATTGTGCTTAATTCTTTTCTTTCAGTCACTCTGCTTCACTGCTGGATGAAAAGTTGGTAATATTTGGTGGTTGGGATGCACCAAAGTGCTTCAATGATGTTCACATTGTCGACTTGGGTACGTTTAATTCTCCCCGACTGGGTAAACTCTTGTTCATCTCCTGGAATTTCTGAAAAGTCCTGGAATTTTATTTTCTTACAGAATAGTTCTGGAAGCTAATGGGCCAAATTCTTTGAAACTCCTGGAAACTGAAAATAAAATACAGTTCTGGGACTTTAAAAATCATTGGATTTCCCCTTGGCATTGAATGCTTTTTAACAAATCAAACTTTCTTGCGACAGTGGCTAAATTGACTGTTTATATTTCTCCTTGACCAGTGTGGTTTCAAAATACTCCTGGAAAACACCTTCAGGAGAGCAGACTGGATTTTTGAAATGTGAAAGTATACAATGCTGCTTTGAGTGCATGCTTTCTTCCAAGATTTCTTCAATGACATTTATTTACTGTTGAATCAGTTTGACAAACTATATACAGTCAAGTGAGTTGTTAAATGATTAAGCATTTCTTTCTTTCAGCCCTGATGGAGTTCACTTGTCCCAAGGTCACAGGGACCCCACCCAAAGCTCGAAGCTGGCACACGTCAACCACTTTACCAGAGCAAAAGGTCTTCATTCATGGAGGATTTGATGGAGTTCAAGTCTTGGGAGATGCATTCCTATTTGAGCTTGGTAATTTATTTTAATATTCAGTTACCTGTAGACAAAAGTTGTGTGATCTGTACTGAGTCATTAATTAAAGTCTTGTTTGCACTTGTCTGGCAATGGAAGCAGGAGTGTAAAATTTTCAGGTTTTCAAGGCAAAAGCACCGTGTGCAAGCTGTTGTGTTGTTGTGCTCACTTTCAGAATGGCACTGCCATTGGCTCTTTAAACCTTTCCAGGGGTTTCAAAACAAGGCATTGTGCACCACATGAAACGTTTGCCGAGTGTCTAGTCTCATTTCTGATGCCCATCTGTATTTTCACCACCATTTTACTCTGTCTGCCCGAGTAACTCCAGGCCTCCATAGGTCTCCAACTCCTACAAATTTATCTTTTTGAAACCCCAGCTTTCACATTCACTTCTGTCTTTTTGGCAAAGATTTCCTAAGCTTGATGATATTAGAAACTAAGACTGAAGAAAAAACAAACATTAACCTTCCATTCCTTCCTTCATCGAGCTTCCATCTAGGCATGCAGTCAGCAATGCCAGTAGTGGCGGCCACATGTATGACACATTTTGTGTGTGCTCCGTAATTCTTCATTAGTATCAATAGCTACATTGTCTCTCGATCAAAGTGAGCCATGCTTTACGGTCAGGTGACCTGCGACCAAACAGACTTCAAGGCAACACCAAGAGATTTAACAATTAATATATTTTGCAACCATTTTGTATATTACCATAAGTGATTGTTAGTAATAGTAATGTGTATTATGCTGATCCCCCAATGTGATTCAGCATTTGCTGCAATAGTAATGAACAAACTATTATTATTATTTATATTATTATTATTTATATTATTATTATTTATATTATTATTATATTATTATTATTATTATCATCTTTGACTTATGCTGGGACAGAATGTTCTCTGATGAGCCCATTGTAAGGAACACTGCAGATGGTATTTTTACCAATTTCACTGTTCAAAGAACCACCATACAGTAGTTTTTCATTGAAATTAATGATTGAGTTTTGCTACACAAACTTCATATTACTAGTTACAGTTAACAAAACAATTTTAGTCTTCAACTGATTATTTTAGATAAAAATAAAGATTACCAAAGAATTATATTTTTGTTTTGTTGACTTTGAAAGAATCTGAATTTGAAAATAATAAATTTTACCCTACTTCAACATCACAATGCATCAGTACTATCAAATGGTAAACTTATTTCAAAATTTTAAGTTAAAACTACCAGTAAATAAAAAATGTCCCATAGCAAAATTTCATGTCAAGTGACAGCAAAGACTCTTTACTTAGTTATTCAACCAGAAAATGTAATTAAAACAAACTGTGACATAATAGTGAAAATAATACAAAATAATGAATCAATTTTTAGTATAATTTTTATTTAATAAATAGTGGTTAATATGACTTTTTTTAATTATAATTATATAATTTTATTTTACAATCATATAATTTCTTAAATTTTAATAAAAATTTAAGTTTTGGCATACCTTAGCTTATTTTGTATAATTTTATACAATTTTTATGTTATTTTACAAGCATGTAACTTCTGTTTAAATTGTAATTTCTCTTACCATCAGTTTATAAACCTAGCAAATAAACTAATAAGCAATATGTAAAGCACACTTTTTCTTCTGGTGACCCCAAGCCATTTGAGCCTCTGGCTTTAGCTCTACTTTTATAATTCTGTACTGTACTACACTGAACAAAATTGAATTGAATTGAATTGAATTAGTATTAATTTCATGGTACAGTATGGAACATGTTCCCTCAGATTATATTTTCTTTACAATATTTTTATGTCTTATTTTTGGATGTCATGTGATAAGCAAATTTTTTGTGTTCTTAGTTATTTTTAAAAAAATCTTGATGTTTGCAATAATTATTTCTTTCAGATACACTGACATGGACATGTGTCCAGACTCCTCCATCACTGTCCCCCAGAGTTGGCCATGCATCGCTATGTTTACCTGATAATGGTGACAAAAACTCAGAAGATGTTAAGACACAAATTGTTGTATTTGGTGGAGGGGACAATCATGGCAGATATTTTAATGATTTGGTCACAATAGGCATTACTGCCAAATCTTAATGAAAGCTTCTCTCACTCATTAGTATCAAGTGACCTCGGATGTTTCATAATATTTATAAACTTAAAGTAGCTCTGTGCTGGAAGAGGATATATCAAGTGAAAACTGATAATGGTATTCTTCTTTGAATCTTCCTCAGGGCTCAACACTACTAACACTGTCCCCGATGGCCCCAAGACACTTTTTATCCCTTTGGGCCAGTATGGGTCAGTAACTTTTGAAAAGTGGTGGGCAGGCCTGTTTGGGCTACTGACTCTTAAAAATCACTTTGTGAATTCTGTCAGTGAGAAAAAACCAGGTCAATTTTTTGATGAATATAATAAAACTCACTGACAGTCAACATATGGGTGATTGTAGCCCAGACAGCAACCGCGAAATCAACAACGATGAGACTGCACATACCACCATCATGTTTAATCGACTTTTGTCATGGATTTAAATTTTTCATGTTGGACCAGTGCTTTTTTCATGCTGGGCTAGTGACCTGAAATGCTATGGTTGAGTCCTGTTCCTGCTCCCTTGTCTTGCTATCAGTCATTCACTGAATATGGCACCTATAGCTATATATTGCTATTTATATTGCCTTAGGCACTGACATAAATTATTGTTTGTTAGTACTGTATGTATCCTTTCCTTCAAAATCTCAGCTGATGAATTGTTAAATTCTCATTACTTGTTTCTTTACATTTCCTTAATGAGTTTGGAGAATTTTACATTTTGACATAGAGTTTGGAGTGGATGATCAGTTCCCCTCTCATAAAACTTTATACCCATACTGTAAAGAGAAGAATTTTATATGCTGATAAATTTGGGAGTGAATACTTAATGTGTGAAGCCTTCAAAGGTTATCATAGTACCCAAAATATACTGTTAAATGCCAATGTAGACTGGCCAAAACTAAGAAAGTGAAACTACCGTATATACTTGTGTATAAGTTGATCCCATGTAGGTCAAACCCAATTTTTGAAGCCAAAATTGACACTATTTTAAGAAAATTTATAGCTAAAGATTACTTGAGCTATTCATGGATTAAACAGAAAAAATTGAACTTACAGCAGTTTTAAATAAGAATTAAATTCCTTTCTTCTTTCAAAATTGTAAAGTCATTTGTCATTCCTTTTGTTTTATTTGTTTTATTTGCTTTGTGGTTTGAAGCAGTTTATCAGCCAAATGAAGAATGTCTTCCTCATCCTCTTGTCTGCTCAAAACATCAGCCTCACACCCAACCCAACAGGAAAAACAGTTACCATGATGTTAAGTTTTGTTAATCAATAGAACATAAATTATTCTGCTTACTCACCCATGCAGAAAAGTTCTTTTTTAAACCTAGTTTCCCATTGCTTCTAATCTTCTCATTAACAGTTAGACTGTCTTTTTGTTAGATCTGCCATGCCTTTTCATTTTTTAAAAATTTTAAAGTAAATCAGTTGTAAATCCCCGATGAAGTCTGAAGATCTGACAAAATATGTAGGATAGTAAAGTAATTCAAGTTGTCAAAATCTTAAGATGCTCACTGGAATAAAAAAATTTTGTGCACAAGTCAAAATTAATTTTTAGATTAATTTTCACATCTTAAAAGTTCAATGTATACACAAATATACAGGGTATCTACATGTTGGGGCAAGACTTTGATAGGTAGACTTAAAACTGATGTCAGTTTTAACATCAAGTATAACAAACTTTTAGTTATTACTACTGATAAGTCTCTAGTGTTGTAAATATTATTGAAAATAAAACGTTTTAATTTGCAGTTTAAAAAGACCAAAGTGTGAACATTTCTTAAAGTATATTGAGAACCAGTACTAGTAAGCAATTTCCAGTAAGACCAGCTGCTTCTTACTTTATTCTGAACTGGATTAACACACTTACGGGGCTGGATTAATACACTTACGGGCTGGATTAATACATTTACGGGGCTGGATTAACACACTTACCGGGCTGGATTAACACACAGGGCTGGATTAATACACTTATGGGGCTGGATTAATACACTTATGGGGCTGGATTAATACATTTACAGGGCTGGATTAACACACGGGGCTGGATTAATACACTTATGGGGCTGGATCCAGAACTTTTGAAAGGGATTGGCAATACTAAACAATCTGGAAAGGGGGCTCCAAAAAGGAAATCTGTGCTCCAAAAAGGTATTTTTCAAAGTTTCTCTTGTAAAGTGTTATTTTGTAAAATTGCCAACAAAAGAGGTGGGGGAACTTCAACCACCCCCCTAAATCTGCCCCTGCAATAGAGTTTCAAAGATCCAGAAGATTTTTCAGGCTTTTTCAAGTAGTATTCGTAAAAATAGCTATTCAAACAACTTCAAAAACTCATGGTTAACTCTGCTTTTGACATTAACCACAACTTCATAATAATAGTTATTGTAATTCAATTCTGTTAAATTACTATTATGGTATCTTTAACTGGACCTTCTCATGAATCATTACATAACTTTCTATTTTCAAAAGTGTTGATTTTCATTTGCTTTTTGGGAGTTTTCCAAGAATCAATATAAAATATCTGGACTTTCAAGGGCAAATCAATTATTCCTAGAGGCATGGATGTAAATCCTGTCAGGAATAATTGTCAGTAGTACTTTTTTAAAACAAAGTAGCTAGACTTATGTGAAGTACTTTTTATCTAGGCCCTAAACTAATGTAATTACAAAATAAATATGTGAAAGAGAACATAGTAATTAAAAAAAATCTAAAATATGATCTACCCAAGCCCAGACCATGACACCCAATTCCCCTACCCCACTGCGTACTGACACCTACCCAGGCAAACAAACAATATCTACCGATCTCTCCTGCTACCTCACTCCCCAACTCTACCCCACACTCCTTAGGGTCAACAAAATAAGGTAAAAGCTGAATCCCATTTGATAGTAAAATGAATAAAATGGTGTTTAAGATTAAGGGTCACTGTATGCTCTCATAATCTCTTGAATCAAAACACTTCAAGTAGATGTACTTGAAAGAGCTGACTGAAGGTGCATTGCGCATGCCAGTCTACTGCTTCCAGGTATTTGAAAGATATTTTACCTTGATTCAGATGAAACCTTGGGTAGCTTCAGTAGATTTTCTTGCAAGCAGGGTTTTCAATAAGAGCCAGTGGCCAGTGAAACTCGCCATCTACTTTCATTTAGAAACCTGCAGAAGTTACAAACAAAATTGGGTACGAAAAGTCCCCTCCACCTACTAAACTTTGCCACCTATTCCAAATCTTATTAAAAACCATGCTTGCAAGCCCCTCATAGTCATACTAAAACTGTGTACTTTATTATTGTGAAAAGGAGCAATCAGATCTGATTAGTAGAGCTAACCAGATGCAAGTTTATAACATCACATCCCAGCCCCTAGAAGAAGCTGGCTCTCATTTGAACAGCCAAACCAACTGGAGCAAAGTGTGTAATTCTTTGTTCAAGGAACACAGCTCAGTAGTTGGTTTTGGGTTCAAATTGCACCTTTTGGGTTTAACATACAGTGGCTACTTGGCTGCTATGCTAAATCATAACAACAATTAGTACACTGCCACTCAAGTTGATTATCAAAATTTATTAATTCAAAATGACATCTTAATATGTAGAAAAATGTTTACAATACAAAAGTTAGTAACTATCTTCATTGATGCTATATGTTCAGTGACACCACCAGTTACTACAGCACCACACTAAGGTGTAAATTAGTAAACATTTAATAATAATAATAATTAATGTGTACATTTAACTTAAACAGTACATACACACTTAATGCTCAGTTTAAGACTTTATAGCAGATTTTGTCAATAATAATGATACTTGCTTTAACTATCAACCGAAGTCAACGTATGTTATATTCTGATTGACTGTATGTCTTGAATGAATGAGAATGCTTTAAATATAAGTATCTAGGTATTATAACTTTTTTCCTTTCAATTTTATGCTATTTTTTTTTGAAAAAAAGTAAGGTTAATTTCATCTGTATATCATATCTGCAAGTGGACAGATGATGAACTTGTAATAATTTTTTGACAAAATAAGTGTTTGGCATGAATGTTTTTAGAACTCGCTGAAAATTGGAATAGATCTTTAGTCAGTAATACACTTCTAATAAATAAGAGAAATAACAAGACAGTGACTCCTACTTTAAACATGATGACATTTGACCAGCCACTAAAAAAAGCTGTTGCATCATCAAAGAATGGAAATGAAAATTAAACTTGCTTTCAATACTTGATAAACATTACCTACTGACCAGATTTTGGCATTTATAATCCAGGAAAGTAAGTAAAAATTACTTGAAAATGCAAGTTACATGATTATTAAATTTGGTCAGCAAAACAAAGATAATATCTAAATAGTAGCTTTAGTTTATTAAGAGAAACCTGCTCAAGAGAAGAGGAAATGAAATTAATTTTCACTAGAGAAATAATTTTAATGTACTGTACAACATTGCCTAAGTGAACAAGTCTAATATGTTTTGGCACACTTTAAATCCTGGTTTTCATTCATTTGTTTGTATTATCCCATTCACCTCATCCTTTATAATCATTCAGATCACTTGAAAGACTTAAAAGTGCATGATCATCAGCTATTTATATAATTCTTGGATCAAACAAAATTTACAGTGCACCCAATCATCTGGATAACTCGAGTCTACATCCCAGCAATCATCTGATTACTTCAACTGTTTGTCGATCATCCCAGTTGCCTCGGCAATGGTTCCATATGCTTGATTACAATTTGAAACAACTGGGGTGACCATGACCAGGGGGCCCACTTGGCAATTCTTCTGACAGGGCCGGGGGAGGGGGAAATGGTTTCATATTTTTTTTATATCCCAAAATTTCCTACCTTCAATCCAAGGTATTTTGTATGAGTATATCCAAACTGCCAGCTGCCCCATAGTGCTATAGTAATATTACTATGTGCAACCAAATGTCCACATTTCTGATACAACTTCAATACCATTCCAATGCTCTCCTCTGAATGAAAAACACTTTCCTTACATATTTAGATTGAAAAACACAGTTCTTGCCATATTTTTGCAACCCAAAAAATTCCTTTGAGCCCCATCCTGCCATGAGGATACTCGAGTGGGGCCCCTGGCCATGGGTTGGGTGATCAGAATGACTGGCTTTTTACTACCAGAATCAAATACAGTTCATGTAAGATTTTGTAGTAGATTTTTCCCCATATTATTAGTTAAGTTTTCACCTACCAAATGTCAATCATTCAACTGTTTTCCACCGATTAGTGCATTAACTTTGCAATACCCATACATTAGTGATATCTGTCTTAAAGCTTAGCTCAACTATAAAGTAACTGTTTAAACAAAACAGCTGCAACACAACTAAACTAATTTATGACCAGGAGCTCCAAAGATATTTAAAACTGTATGTTTATATCCAAGGACTTAACTAATAAATTTTAAAATTATTTTAATTCAATTGTTAGTAAAAGTTAAGATTTATATTTATTAGACAGACGAGTTTCAGTTACTGATAAAGATAACTGATTACTGATCAATAATAGCTCATTTAAGTAATATATTAAGTTTTAATCAATTATACATTGTTTATAAAACATTGGTAAGGAACTGTTTCTCCCTTTAAATGTTAATTCACAGGTACAATCAGTCTTCGGAGCCCCAGGGCATTTCATCACAAAGTGTTCTGTATGCTTTCTGAAGCAAATAAGCACACATTAAATATACACATTTCCTACAGAACATGTTATACAACCGCATTAAACTTACCAAAGCCCCAAAGCAAACTTTCCAAATAACACAACCTATAGCTAGCACGATTTTATTATAATTGATATATCAATAATAGGTCTAGGTACATATAATAACAAATTTGTTAAATAATCTTTTGTCCACACTTAACCTGATTTTCCCCCACAACATACCCTAGATAATATTCATTTCAGTGTGGCTGACCCCACCAAACAAGCCAACTGACAGCCTGCATGGGTTGGCTGCCAGCCACAAGTTGGCTTGCCAAACTGGATTCATCTTTCCCAGTCAAATGTCTGCAAATCTTCATCTTGTCAATAACCAATTTTGAGACATGTAAACTTACCACAAAGGGGGCAATTCAAGCATGCAGCAACAGGCTAAACTGATTATGAACCATGCTGGATTTTGCTTTGAAAATTTTAATAATCACTGGCAGTTAAAAATAATGGAAATCTGGGCAAAAAAAAAGAATACCCCAGGCTCACACTTAAATCAGATTCATAAGATAGCAAAATGACAGCTGATGTTGATCTAATAAAACTGGGTTTTTGTTTTGGCAAGTTGAACAGAAATTTGTAGTTTGTCAAAAAACCAACTTTTATATCAGCAAGCCAACTTGGTTATCTATTGTCAACATATATTTTGTTCAACTAAACTTCAGAGATGTTTGGCATACATGTGCAACCAGCCCTAGGCTTGTGTCTTTCAGTATTTCAATTTGTAATCAGGCCCCTACTTGTACAATCATCAAGTGCATTATATATGATGGTACAAAAACAAACAAACAGATAAACCACATCATGATTAATTTGCCACTCTTCAATTTTAAATCTTAAATTACAATAAATGTACATAAATTATACGAGACTAAATAATGGTAGTAGAGTTCTTAATAAATGCTAATTTTCAACTGTACAAAACTTTTGACTTTGTATCCTGACCATGAATGCAGTTGTGGACTATTTTTATGCCATGTTAATGCTATGTTCATTAAATTAGGTTTCGATACAACATTTTTAAACAATCATCTTTTTGTTGCAAAGCAGAATCATAATTATATTAAATACCTTCAAATTAAATTTATTTGGTGATTGATCCTCTCACCTTTGATAATGCAACAGGATCACAGTTTTTAAGGATCTCAAACAGTCTGTATTCAAAAATTTATTAGTTGATTCACAACTTTATCAAAATAGAACAGTTCCAAAGAAAAAAAATTAAAAAATCTTCTGGCCATTTTTATTGGTGATTACAAAAATAATTACAAATTAATATCATTTATGTAATGTCATGAGAAAGAAAAATACCATGCTTTATCTCAACTTATAATTATGGTACAAGCTGTTCCGAGATCTCGGTACTAGACATAATCCATTTTTGTCTTTCTTGACTAAGAGTATCAAAGAAAGAGAAAATTAATGTTCCGACAATGTTTATATTGCAACTAAAATAATTTTGATAATTTAATATTAATTAAAACATATCAATTTCTTGAGTTGAATTATGTTTCCATGTGAGTCTCAGACAGAAGCAGACAAATGCCTTTTACTGACTGTAGTTTTAATATAAAGTGATCCTGGGCAAAATCAAAAGCATGAGGGCACAAGAATGAGTTACTTATTGGAAGACTTGTTTGTAATTACATGTACCAGTAAGACTAAAGTACATTATGTTCCTGAAATGCATTTAGTGTTAGTGATAATACGAAGTACCTTTAGTCACAATTGTCTCTTTCATGAAGGGGAGATTAGCCCATTCCAAAATCCTGAAACCTCTTTCATACAGTCTTTCGCCATTTCAATTTCTTCATCCAATTCTTTCTCCAGCTTTTCAAGATTTTTCAGATCTTCCCCACTTCGTCTTCCTCGTTGTTTGTGGCCAGAAAGCTTTGCCATGGCTTTGACAGTAGAGGAGAGCTCCAAAGTGAAACGTGAGCCGCTAAATACCTCTTCCCTTAGTGTCTCTTGTTGTCTCCTTTCAATTGGCGGCACTTTGTCCCCCATCAGGATCTTCTCACTAATGGGTGTGTGGCTCATCAGACGAGGAAAACAATATGGAATTCGATTTCTTGACATCAAGCTCAGCATACTCCCAGACCCCTTCAGGTTATTCTGAAGCAACAGTTACATGTATAAACTGTTATAAGTAACCTTGCATGTATTAAAAAGGCTTGCAGACAACTAACATTTTTTGCTGTATGACATGGCATTTTAGAATGCAAATACACACCAAAACAAGTGCAAATATACAATGCTCCTTTACTGTTTACGGACTGGTTCAACCGGTTCAGTGGTTGTCAGTTACTGTCATGACAGTTTTCCTTTGTCAGATCTGAGGTTTTGGCAGTGCTAATGAGTTTAAAGAAAAACTTGCCTCTTTTGTTGCATAACAGACAAATTATTCAGTGGAAAGTTGTATAATATGGCTGGTTATTTTTACTCATCAATTTTTATTTTTCTTGCCTGAAGGCTCAAAAATAATACTGACTCCAAAAACAAAACCAGCCATATTATACATTAATCTTCTGCTTAATAACCTACATTTAGCCTCTGATCATGGATCTTCTTATTGCTTTAAATATGACATGACTGGTTTAAATTTTCAGTTATATTGCACAATACAATTATTTAATATACAATTATTTATTGTCACATAAACATCTGACACAGTTGGACAAAACTTATTTTGTGTCACTTTGCTGCACAGTATACAAGAACTCAAACTGATCTGAATTCATGTTGCATGTCACAGCACCAATAATCCTGTGGATATTATGAAAACATTAATGTGAAATGATGTCAACTGCTTATAAAGAATATGAATCAAGTTACAATGCATGTATGGAACTTGTGAAACAATTCTAGTCTGTTCAAATATAAATTTAGTTGTAAAGGGAGTGCAAAATATGACTTAAACTTTTTTTAACTTACAATAATAGCTAATATTCATTAATACATGTACAAATGTACAGAATATTTTTTTCATGCTTTCCTCACCTCATCACACACCATGTCACATAATGCAACAAGGCCTGCACCAAGACCCTCAGCAGGATTCTTGATTGCAGCAACCACTGGTTTGGGGAAATTACAGATTGTTTGCACAAGGTACCTGGGTAGAAACAGTGTTGTTCAGCAGTGTAAATAAATTATTCGGAGACTATAATACTATGAACTCCAGTAAAGTAATTAGAAAATAAGAAATTATTGTATAAACCTGTGTATCGGCTACATGTTTTGACAAAATTTATGAACTTAAGTTTGAGGTTCAGCTTATACATGGCCATAGGTCCCAAGTGACCCACAACAGGTGGCTCGGACCTGCATTTGAACATCAAAACCCGCTGACCCACCAGACTAGCATAAAAACCTGCATTGGCATTGATATGCTGGATTTCCCACCTAATCGTTTGAATTCAAGTGCCTCATGTTGTGAAATTATTTTTAAATGAGTATTAGAACACATAAATAAAAGCTACAATTTGCCAATAGGTCTTGCAACATCACTAAATGCAACCTATGATATTCCAGGCATGTTTACACTTCATTTATTTGTAAATATTGTGTACAAAGACTTCTTGAGATCACATACATATGTCGTATCATAATGGCTGTAAAAATAAGATTTCTAACGTTTTTAAGCAAATATTTTATAAACCCAGTAAATTAATAAATCAGTTGAATCTGCTGCAGCTGAGATGTGAGATGTGGCATATCAGTGTAGATGTGCAGATTTAGCTTAATTCTCAAATAAAGAACAAACTGAATTGCAGAAGAGTGCATATTCATGTTCAAGTAAGGGGGTGATAAGGGTCAAAGAGTGTCATTCGATTTTGCTTCAAAATGGTCTCAAAATGCAGGAACTGGCATTTTAGAGAGCCTAATTTTCAAAATTTTATCCATGGGGGAGCATGCCCCTGGACTCCACCCCCAGAATTTTGGCTCACACCTTCACTCAAGTGACCAGCACTGACCCCACTCAAACTTGGGACCTATGCATGGGTGCTGCAAAAAATATAATTTTTAAAATGGAGTACTACAACCCCTTCAGATAGTTATTACCAGGGATGGAAACTAACTTTTTCAAGCACTGGCCAGCCGGGCCGGTAGCAAAAGGAATCCACCGGTCCAACAAAAAATTTACCGGCCCATAAGTTTTAAAAGTTTAAATCGTGTTTATTACTTTGATATGTATTTTAAATGTGCCAAAGTCAAAGGTGAAGCTTTCCTTATCCTGCAATGAACATCTATAAATAAACTAAATACAGACTTGTATTTTAGAGAGATTTGGACAACCTTAGCTGTCAGAAAGGAGGAAAGTAAAGATTGATTCTACCTCAATTATTGTTTTGTAATCAATGTATTCGCCGATTGTGCGACAATTTCGCGTATAGCAAACTTAAGACATTTGCATGTGGAGCGATTATGCTGCTCGAAACTCAAGTGTTGTACGCCCTCACTCTTAGAATAAGAAGTTTCTCGCAAGCTGCGAATATCTAATCAACTCAGTTCACGTGTTGAGAACATTTAAGATATTCTCAGATTATTGTTGTGATTGCCGTATTGAATCATATAGTAGATTGTTGCGCAAGTTCTCGTTGCAAGGTTTAAATTGAATTTACCATGTTATGAGCAAATCGTTAATAGATTTAACTGTAGTAAGCCAAGTTGATGTAGCTGCTCTTTCTATTTACTTGTGCAGTAGACTGTTGCATAGGTTTTAACTGTAAAATTTGAAGTAGAAATTTCGCATACTGAGCAAAATCTTTTCAGCAGAAGTTGTACTCAATATCATTCGTGTGCTGAACAACTAAAGTAAGGCTGCTCTTAGTACAAGTGCCGTATTTTGTAATTTGATGTATTTTAATTTTGCAGTAAGAAGCTTTTCGCATAAGTCATGAAAACTTAATCGACTAGTATTTCGTGTGCTGAGCAAACTTAAATATTTTCTCGTTTCTTGCAAAATACTACGGTCTCCATGTTAGAATTTCGCACTCTTAGCAAAAGTCAAACACTGTGACAATATTTTTTCATGTGTCTTGCAAAATACTACAGTTTCTATGTTAGGAATTCACGCTCTGAGCGAAAATTAAGCACAGAGTTGATTTTTTTTTTCACATGTTTTGCGATATATATACATGGACTTTGCTCGCTGTGCATAAAAAACAGTCAAAATTTTGCGCGAAATTGAAAACTGCAGTCCATTTTGAAATCAAGAGTCTATTTTGAAACCAACAGTTGTTTTATATGGCTATGATTTATTTCATGCAAGTATTTAAACAGAGTTAAGCCTTGGAATATTTTTTTCTTTGTTTCTTCTGGAAATTGTCTAAGCACAAGTATGTGTAACTTTTCTGTAAAACCTATAGGCCAGACGGGCCAGTGTTTCGTGAAATCTACCGGCCCGACGTGAAATTTGGAGGCCACTGGCCGTCGGGCCGATGTTAGTTTCCATCCCTGGTTATTACATTTCTTAAATACCACACATATCAACTTTGTCCCCAGTGCATGGTATGTCCAAATATTTGTATTGGTAACAAAGGGAATGGGAAGGGAGGGGGAGTGAGGAAGAGGGAAAGAGAGGATAAGGGGGAGGGAGAGAGTGGTCCTAAAAACTTGATCCACAAAAAAGAACAGGAGAACGGGAACCAGTTGGGAGTGGGTGGCCTGAGTAAACTGTTTTGAAGGTGGAGAAGTCACAAGACTAAGTGGAAGACAAAAGTAGCAATCCAAAGTTTTTAATTGTTTCTCTAAATGTGAGGATGATGCTGTACTCCTGATCATGGTTTTCTTGGGTAATCCTGATAAAACTAATTTAAACAACTGAAATTATAGAGCTCTGGCTTCTCAAGGCATTTTGTGTTTCTGGATGAAAGTTCAAACTTGTTGCAAGGTTTGCTTGGCTTCAGTACATATGAGATGACACTTCTTAATGTTGTGCGTCATTCTTATGTGAGACAGTTTCCTTTATAGTGACTTAGTAATCTAAGAGAGTTAAAGACTGTATAAAATTAGAATAAACCTGGCACAAAACAAGAGGGATCCCACTGGTGACATTCTCAGGTAATTTTCTTATACACATACTTCCAATCAGTACAGTTCTAAATATTTTCTGGTTTGGGGAATTACTTGTGTCGAATTTCTCACTAATTTATTTGGTTTTGGGTGGTTTATTCTAATTTTGTTAATATAAATTAAAAATAATTAATTTCTTTTATCTTACCTGAGTTTGTCCATATCTTTCCTGTAATATCTACTTTCTTGCTCTGGAGGTATTTCCATCACAGTTTTAATATCCAGTCCACAAAATGTTTCATCTCCCAATCCTCGAATTACCACAAACAACGAGTCATCTTCAGATGCATCTTCCAGGGCAATTGTCAATGAGTCAAGAATCCTATGATTGATTTTAAGCCTCTTGCTCGACGATCGGCTAACAAAAATGTGCAGGGAGTCTCCAAATCTTTCCACACTCACTTCCTTACAAACTGGTGTTCTTGCACTAGTATTGGCTGGATCAGAAGCTGGTTCAACATCCATAACAACCTTGTGTGCACCACTATCACTACTATGTCCCTCAAAATCACAGATATCATTACCACAACTACTTGTCACTCTGACTGGATGTGTTATGTCAGCATCATTTTCAAAATGCTTCCTGTTATTCTTGTGCAGGTCATCATGCCAGTAGGCCTTATAGATCAACCTGTTCACAACTGGTAAGTCTTGATGTGAATGCAACAGAAACTGTTTGATATCAGGATCATAATCAACCAACTGACTGGTTTCAGTCCATGAACTTGTTCCATCTTTAAACTGAACAAGGTATTCATAGTCTCCAGATATTTGGCGTCTCATACCAAGAACTCTGTCAATTCTATTCCTTCTTCTTCTATGAGCAGGTTGCATAGCATTATCATTACTTTGTACTACTTCTGGTTCTGCAGGAATTGCAACTGCTTTTATTTTCTTGATAACTTTCTTTTTAACCTTCAGAGTTCGCTTAGCATTCTCAACTGCCTTCTTTTTTAACTTCAGTTGTCTTGCTAATTTTTTCTTCTTCTCTAAACCCCTGGGTTTTCCAGGAGCCAAAGGACTCTTGTGAAGTTTTCTAGAAAGTTTGAGTTTCCTCACCTGTTCACCGATATCTAAACCATGTTTGCTGTCACTCCCTTCCTCATCAGTGAACTGGAAAACATCTTTATCTCCATCAGATAGCTGCTCTACCTTTATCTTTGGTGGACGTCCACGACGCTTTGGCATTGCAACTTGGTTCTGGCTTTGAAGAGATGTTACAAAGCCATTAACAGCAATTAACTTTGACTTTACCTTAACCTTAGATAATGCTTGTCCACAATATGAAGACGTCAACACATCGTTCAAAGGTTTCTTTGGTGACCTGAACAAACTTCGTTTATCCACTGCTTTCAGTACTGGCCGCGCCCAGGGTTTTCTTATGCCATTCTTCGTGAAGATCTCACGTTTAGCCTCGCACTTCGGTGACAAATGTTTTGGTGGTCGGCCTCTCCTCTTCCGAGTGGGATGATCACTGTTACTTTCTTCACTACTAGATGTGACAAAACCGTTTTTACGCTTACGCACGCCATCCTTTAGTTTTTTCTCCTTTATTACACAATTTGAAACAGAGGGTGACGCGAGACGTGTCTTCGTGGCATTCGAAACACAGTCGCCATGACCATGTGGTCCGTTTTGTTCTGTTGCTCTTTCAAACTGCATGGCACCAATTCGCTGAAGTTCTAGAAGTTTTTTCGGCTTTCTTCCTCTCTTTCTTTTAGGAATATTAATCGAAATATCATTTTCTGAACAAATTTCACTAAATTTTCGTTTCACAACTTTAGAAATTTTTTGTGCAGTATCCAATGAATAACCTGCAGTCGAATTAGAGTTTTCATCACCGTGCTCTCGTTGTTTTGTGAACTCGTCGTTTTCCGCTAAAACCACACTTTCTTCCAAATCCTGCTTCAAGGCTCTTGGCCTCCCAACCTTCCGTCGTTGTTTCGTGAGGCCACTAGACTCTGTGAAAGAGTTCAACCGACCATTTTTGCATATTTTGTTATTCCTTCCTTTCAAAGACGAGACTTCGACGCCGTTGTCTGCATCCATCGTCCTCCGTGCACATTTCAAGCTAGAATCACTTTCAGAGTCAGAATCTCTAAAGCGCTTTGGCAGCTTTGATCTCCTGCCACCATGGGTCACTAACGTCCGCTTTATTTGTCGAAATCCATTGACAACTACACTTCCCTTCCTAGCTTTCTTCTTGTAATGCTCGGCCGGCCATTTAATGCCATTCAAACAATTGTCTCGGAAGGTAGCGTCTTCTGAAGAAGAACTCGCCATTCTTGCCACGACATCCTCTCCGAAGTACACTTCTTCGTCTTCCTCACTTTCACCACTTGCAGTAGCAACAACTAGGCTCATTTTTAGCAGCCAGCATAAGAATATCTTCTTGTTAAAAGTCCAAAAAGGAGACAAATAAAAAGTTTTATTATTGAATGATGGATGCACGCTATCACAAGAGGTTTGAGCGCGTGCGCCATTATTTAAATTCCTTGCATGGCAAAAACAAAGGTAGCCGCTGACAACAAGTCGCGTTGGCGCGAAAGTGTCTGGTAGCCAGGAAAGGCAATGGCAACAGTTCAAAAAGCTTGAAATAAAATTCTGCTCGGGTTAGAAAAAATTCGGATTAAAACCACAGCTATCTCATTGGCAGGAGCTAAATTCACACCTCCGTAAAACTAAGCCTCTCACAACTGACCAAGAGAAAAGCCAAGATTGCGTTCCGGATTGACCGTATTTCGTATTCCGGAATAGGATTCCACCGAATATTAACATACTGACAAGCAAGGGAAGAAAGAAGGCATCTTGTCTTGACACTGGCCACCGGGGAAAGTTTCCAAATAAAATAAAAAGATTCTTTCGAAACAGTATGAAACAACAAATCCAGCAATTATCTCGACTTCAGTTACTGAAACTAAGTAAAGACGCCGAGCATAAAACAAGTAGTTTGTTCTGTATATTTTTAAAAAAAGAAGCATGTTTCTCGACTGAAATAGATATCAGACAAAGATGATTCCGGATATACGGCCATCAACTAAACGCACCGTAAAAGTCCAATAACTGGCACGACTCACAAAACTACTAACTGTATGTTTTCTTTTTTTCCCTAAAAGGCTAATGCCGTAATGGCGTATTAAATCTGGCAATAGAGAGATTAAGAATCGCGTTTAGGGCAAACGGCAAACGTGAGATTACGGTTTACGTTTCCTAAAAACAAATAATAGGCATCCGAGAATAGTGTAAAACAATTTTCCTGTTTGTGGCTAACAAGAAAATACTTTCCTTCACTTAGGGAAAGCAAACGGTAAACGGCAAATGAGGATAAATTATTGTCACGTGAACATTTTGCCGTTTGCCGTAAAGGCGATGCTAAATCTCTCTAATCACTGGTGCTAATACTTGAAAGCGGTCGGAAGAACACCCTGCACAACAAATCCGAATAATCCTGCAGTTTCACCGAGTTTCTAAATTGTCATAAAAAAAGTGTGTACAGTATCTACTAGAGACACTTTTACTCGGTAACACTAACAGAGTGTACAATCATCCCGATTTAGGCAGGATTATACCAACTTTGCTTGGAAATCTCGAATCCAGATTCAAGCTCAAAACGATCACGCTTAAGAAGATTTCCTCCCGTGAATAATGAGTCAAGGAAGTTAATATTTTTGAAATTTATTGCCAAAAATGCAATTCCTGGACAACAGGACAAAACTGTCCAAAAATAATTCACCGTGCATTTTTGACAAAATGCTTGTCAGTTGAAGAACTAAAATTGACATTTCAGAACCTACAAATTTCAAAATTTCCTAGGGAACCGATCGACCATGCACCTAAATCCCCCAGAAACTAAACTTTATCCTTACGTGCTCTAAAATCCCGATTTCGAAAGGTTTGTAGCTGTAACTCTGTGATAGTGCCGGAAAAAAAGTGTTTGTAAATCCATCTGGTCATGGTCATGCAGGCGATGTCGCATGATCCCAATTGATTGAGCTATTTCACCAGAACTTGGAGAAGTTAACCACCGACACTTCACTAAAGACATTTTAACGTCTTTAGTTTTCTCTTTATAAAATGTTATCCAAGAGATCTTACTAAATAATACTGTATTTACAGTAAAGGCGTATAACAACGATTGATAGCCACAGTATAATAAAATTCCCAACTTTTTACTGAAGTTGAATTAATCAGAATTCAGGTTTTTCCGTATCCCAGGGCGAACCATCTTGACATTCTTTATCTTTAATCTTTAATCAATTTTAGTGGCCAAATAGCGTAGCTAATCCAGCCTCCAGGCGACGAGTGCAGTGCAGCGGTGCTAACAAAGGTGTGCAATATTCTTCTTCTCTTCTTCTTGGCTTGGCTTCGCGAACGAAGATTTATGAAGGGTTTCCACGTCTAAAGCAAGCTCACTCGTGGCTGGTGAGGCCGATATGTGACAAGCAGACTCGGCCACAGCGGCTGCAGGGGAATGATTGTTCTGGATGTGGTGCTAAGGCGGCACGGTTCTTCCTCCTGCTACG